>CAUYQU010022569.1:0-24988 GCA_963574635.1 Cheracebus regulus
TGAGTATGTGCCTTGGGGTTGCTCTTCTTGAGGAATATCTTTGTGGTGTTCCCTGTACTTCCTGAATTTGAATGTTGGCTTTCCTTGCTAGGTTGGGGAAGTTCTCCTGGATAACATCCTGAAGAGTATTTTCCAGCTTGGTTTCATTCCATTTTCCCTGTCATATGTCACATTCAGGTACACCAATCAAACATAGATTTGGTCTTTTCACATAATCCCATATTTCTTGGAGGGTTTGCTCATTTCTTTTCACTCTTTTTTCTCTAATCCTGCCTTCTTGCTTTATTTCATTGAGTTGATCTTCAATCTCTGATATCCTTTCTTTCACTTGATCAATTTGGCTATTGGAGCTTGTGTATGCCTCACAAACTTCTTGTGCTGTGTTTTTCAGCTCCATCAAGTCATTTATGTTCTTTTCTATGCTATTTATTCTAGTTAGCATTTTGTCTAACCTTTTTTAAGGTTCTTAGTTTATTTGCATTGGGTTAGAACATGCTCCTTTAGCTCAGAGAAGTTTGTTATTCTCATCTTCTGAAGCCTGCTTCTGTCAATTCATCAAACTCATTCTCTATCCAGTTTTGTTCCTCTGCTGGTGAGGAGTTGTGATCTCTTGGAGAAGAAGAGGCGTTCTGTTTTTTGGCAATTTCAGCCTTTTTGCACTGGTTTCTTCCTGTCTTCCTGGATTTATCTACCTTTGGTCTTTGAAGTTGGTGACTTTTTGATGGGGTCTGTGAGTGGACTTACTTTCTGTTGATGTTGAAGCTATTTCTTTCAGCTTTTTAGTTTTCCTTCTAACAGGCCCCTCTGCTGCAGGTCTGCTGGAGGTCTTCTCCAGACCTCACTTGCTTGGTAATCATCCACGGGGGCTGCATAACAGCAAAGATTGCTGCCTCTTCCTTCCTCTGGTAGCTTTGTCCCAGAAGGGTACAGCCAGATGTCAGCCAGAGCTCTCCTATATGAGTGACTCCCAGTCAGGATAAATGGGGTAAGGGAACCACTTGAGCAGGCAGTCTGTCCCTTATCAGAGCTCAAGTGCTCAGAGCTCAAGTATTGGTCCCTTCAGAGCTGCTGGGCAGAGACATTCAACTGTGGTGAAGCTGGACCCACACTGCCCCTTTTCCCAGCTGCTCTGTCCCAGAAAGGTAGGGGCTTTATTTATAAGTCCCTGACGGGCTGCTGCTTTTTCAGAGATGCCCTGCCAACAAGAAGGGAGTCTAGTCACAGTCTGCCTGCAGAAGCTTTGCTGAGCTGCCAGGAGCTCCGCCCAGTTGCTGTGTTAAACTTCCCAAGACTTTGTTTACACTGGCGAGTTTAGAACTCCCTACCTGAGCCTCTGTAATGGCGGATGCCCCTCCTACCATGTGCCAGGTAGAGCTCAGACTGCTGTGCTGGCTGTGAGAATTTCAAACCAGTGGATCTTAGCTTGCTGGTTTTCATGGGGGTGGGACCTGCCGAGCCAGGTCACTTGGCTCCCTGGTTTCAGCCTCCTTGTTTCAGGGGAATGAGCAATTCAGCTGCCCAGTTTTGTGCTGGAAACCGAGGTGCTTGTGTTGTAGGCACTGGAGGGAATCTCCTGGTCTGCAGGTTGTGAAGACTGTGGGAAAAGTACAGTATCTGAGTCAGAGTGCTGGAGTGCCTGGAAAAGTCCCTAATGGTTTCCCTTGGCTAGGAGGGGGAGTTCTCCAGCCCCTTGGGCTTCCCAGTTGAGGACATGCCCCACCCTGCTTCAATTTGCCCTCCTTGGGCTACTCCCACTGTCTAACCAGACCCAGTGATATGAACCTGGTTCCTCATTTGGAAATGTGGAGATCAGTCGTCTTCTGGATCGCTCTCACTGGGAGCTGTGGACTGGAGCTGTTTCTATTCAGCCATCTTGGCAGAAGTCTGGTTTGTTTTGTTTGTTTTTTTTGTTTTTGTTTTTTTATTTGTTTGTGTGTTTCCGACAGAGTCTCACTCTATTGCCCAGGCTGGAGTGACTGCAGTGGTGCAATCTAGGTTCACTGCAGCCTCTGCCTCCTGGGTTCAAGTGATTTTCATACCTCAGCCTCCTGAGTAGCTGGAATTACAGACAAGTGCCACCATGTAATATGATTTTAAGTCAAATTTAATTCATTTAGTTATATATTTCTATGAAGACCTGAATTCTCTTTCAAAGAAAGTGGCCTGTTACAGGTAACTTTCTTTATGTGTCCTGATTTATAGTGTATTTATTTCAGCAATATTTATAATCTATAGTAGATACTGTAGTGCAAATTGATAACATTTTGAAGTGCTTCCCAAATCCCACAAGCTGTTATCCCACTCTCCTATGCCAAATATTTTAAAAATTAATTCAATGTTGTATCACCACCCCAGAAATACATTGATTAGGCCCCCAACAATGGATCTTATGGCAATGGACTTCATATTCTAAAAAGAAGGGAACATTGATAAGCCATACTTTTATTCTCCTGGGAAATTCTTTTTTTTAGCATTTTTTGTTGTTGTTTGTTTTTTTGTTTTTTAGCACTTTAAGTTCTGGGATACATGTACAGAACATGCAGGTTTGTTACATAGATATACACATGCCATGGTAGTTTGCTGCATCCATCAACCCATCATCTACGTTAGGTATTTATCCTAATGCTATCCCTCCCTTACCTCCCCACCCCTCAAGTGTGTGATGTTCCCCTTCCTATGTCCATGTGTTCTCATTTTTCAATTCCCACGTATGAGTGAGAACATACAGTATTTGGTTTTTTGTTCCTGTATTAGTTTGCTGAGAATGATGGTTTCCAGCTTCACTGATGTCACTGCAAAGGACATGAACTCATCCTTTTTGATGGCTACATAGTTTTCCATGGTGTATATGTGCCACATTTTCTTTATTCATTCTCTCATTGATAAGAATTCGGGTTGGTTCCAAGTCTTTGCTATTGTGAACAGTGCTGCAATAAACATATCTGTGCATGTGTCTTTATAGTAGAATGATTTATAATCCTTTGGGTATATACACAATAATGGGACTGCTGGGTCACATAGTATTTCTGGTTCTAGATCCTTCCGGAAGTGCCACACTGTCTTCCACAATGGTTGAACTAATTTACACTCCCACCAACAGTGTAAAAGTGTTCCTATTTCTCCACATCCTTTCCAGCACCTGTTGTTTCCTGACTTTTTAATGATCACCATTCTAACTAGTGTGAGTCGTTATCTCATTGTGGTTTTGATTTGCATTTCTCTAATGACCAGTGATGATGAGCTTTTTTTAATGTTTCTTGGCTGAATACATGTCTGTTCACATCCTTTACCCACTTTTTGATGGGGTTTTTTTTTTCTTGTAAATTTGTTTAAGTTCCTTGTAGATTCTGGATAGCAGCCCTTGTCAAATGGACATGTTGCAAAAATGTTCTCCCATTCTGTAGGTTGCCTGTTCACTCTGATGACAGTTTCTTTTGCTGTGCAGAAGCTCTTTCATTTAATTAGATCCCATTTGTCAATTTTGTCTTTCGTTACCATTCCTTTTGGTGTTTTAGTTATGAAGTGATTCTTTTTTGCTCAATTCTCTTGCAAGTTCACATCATTTTCTTGTTCCTTGGGTAACAAAGGAAGTCCTAAGTTGTCTAGAGATTGCATGTCCCCACACACTGAAATCCTCTGAGCTGGATGATTCAGTTTTTGCTATTGCTGTGTCTATGGACAAAAAAGCAAAATGTGAGTCAATTTCCAGGTTCTGTCACATTTGGAAGTTGCCATGTAAAGGAAAACATAAAAGATTAATACTACTATTATGATTTTATTTTGTTTTGAGGAGAAGCATGAGAAATGACTACCATACAAATCAAGAAATTCATAAAGGCAACGGTTGATGACTGTCACCTAGCAATCTGTTATTTTCTTTTCTCCTTTCCCCAAGACATATGCCCTCTAACATAAGCATTAAAATCAAATTTTACAATTCTGAGATAACCTGTTCTCAAAGCTTTAGGGTAAAAATTGTTTAATCAAATTGTAACACAAGTTGAGAAATACCATTAAAGTGATAATGCCATCCTGTAAGAATTGCTGAATCTACTTGAAGTTTGTGTTTGATTCACTCCTATTCAGAATTGTTTGCATAGGCAAATTACTGATATCACTAAAACTAATTGAACACCCACTCTGTCAGGTTTTGGAGACATAAAGGCAAATAGAAGGTAAATTCTATTCCTGAGGAATAAAATGTAACGGAGGAAACAGACATGTAACCAGTAACTTCAACCAAAGATTAATCAAAAAACACGCTGAATGAAAGGACAATGGGAAACACATATTTATTTGTTTATTAATTCATGCAGGAACATCTCATTTTTATGTCAGCTTTGACATTTCAACTGAAAGAAATGGAACAACTTTGGAGAAGTAGTTCTTGGGGAAAGTAATACACATTTATCCTTTGGACGTTTTGTGCATGCCCCATAGAGAATTTATCTAGCTTGGTGCATTTTAAAGAAATACTGTTTGGGAAAGTTTCTGAAATGCAGTTCTTTTGGAAGTAGTCTATACTGGCTGTGATTTTTGCACAAAGAACACTGAAGATAATTCAGGCAGAAAAGAGCAGAAAGATCTGCATGTAGGAATCAACCACATATACAGTAGTGTTAAAGTGGGCCCACATCATACACCCATTGAGAGGTGGGGAATAAAGCAGTGATGGAGAGCTGACTGTAGAAATGATGCATGTGTGGGGCATTATTTCTTTATTTAAGTGATAAATCAAGAAAGAATTTTTGGCAAGGCCGTGGCTTGAAGTTTTCTATTGATGAAAAAAAAAGTGGGGGTCGGGGAATGGGGAATTTGGTGAACCAGATCCAGGAAGAAGTTAAAACTTGAAAGAACATTAGGAAGAGAATTAAATATATGTATGTTTTAGTTTCTTGTCATAGAAGGAGGAACACAGGTCACAGCAACCTTTCTTCCCAAGTAGGAAGGTCCCTCTTATGCAAATGAAGTAATTAAATAAATGTTAAATCTCCTCTCTGTCCAGGGTGCTGTGGTCAGCTTCATGAGCAGTGCCAGAAGGAGGAAAGGTTAGCCCTTCCCCCAGGGGACAAGGCTTATTTATTGCCAGAAGATAAGATGCATTATAAATGTAACAGCAATGCAAGCAAAGATATATTAATATTTATAATAAAGATACAAATAGAGCTAGAGGGAGCTTACAGGAATACATTTATTCCAACTAGGGTTATGGCAGAATTTATGTGAAAGTCTTCTTTTGGCTAAACGATAATCAGAAATTCTATAGGCATGCTTGAAAAGAAAGGACACTCCAAATTAAAGAAGTATAAAACGTCTGGGTGCAATGGGTTCATGCCCATAGTCCCAGCACTTTGGGAGGCCAAGGCGGGAGGACGACTTAAAGCCAGGGGTTCGAGACCAGCCTGGGCAACACAGTGAAACCCTGTCTCTACAATAAAATAAAAATAAATGGTTGGGTGTGTTGGCATGCACTTATAGTCTCAGCTGCTTGGGAGGCTGCGGCAGGAGGATCACTGGAGCTCAGAAGGTCAAAGTTGCAGTGAGCTATGATCATGACACTGCACTCCAGTCTCGGCAGCAGAGCAAGACCCCGACTCAAAAAAATAAAGTATGAAAAGAAAAAAGTATGGAACATAGTTGAGAAAAAGCAAATAGCCCTATCTGACCACAGAAGACTCACGATGCCCTCTTCTACTGTAACTGCCTTTACTTTTCTCACGAAAGTTGAAAAACACCATTCTGCCATTTGTGCATTAATTTGCTAGGGTTGCTGTAACAAAGTAGCAGAGACTGGAAGGCCTAAACAAAAGAAACTTAGTGTTTCTCATTCTGGAGGCAGGGTTGGCTCCTCCTGTCAGCTGTGAGGGCGAATCTGTTCCATGTCTGCCTCCTGGCTTCTGGTGGCTGCTGGCAATCATTGGAGTGCCTTGGCTTGCAGATGAATCTGCCTTCATCTTCATATGGTGTTCTTCCTACATCTCTGTATCTGAATGTCCCCTTCTTATAAGAACACCAGTGATATCAGAGTAGAGCCACTCTGATGGCCTCATTTTAAGGTAATTACCTCTATAAAGACCCTATCGTTATAGGGTCTTTTTTAAAGGTAGTGGGGAATTAACATTCTGAGAGGTAGTGGGGATTAGTACTTCAACTTGTCTTTTTATTGGCAGGGAGTGGGGGCAAGGAAGGAAAAATTAACCCATATGAGGATATAAAGAAGAGAAAATGTTATTTAGGCTGGCAGGTAGATATAAACATACACACATATATATACATATATAGTACACGTAAATATATATGTGCATGCGTGCGTGTATGAGTGTGTGTGTGTGTGTGTGTGTGTGTGTATGTGTATGTATATAAAGTAGCCTTGATATTTAAAATAAACAATAGAGACATTATTCTAGGCAACGGAACTCCATGGCCAATATGTATAAGGTGATAAAATTACCTTGGAATACGAAGTAAGCTTTTATATACAACTGAGATGTAAAGTTGTAAAATAAATGCTAAAGGTAGATGAGATTGAAAATAAAAGAGAAGTAAGAATTAAATATTATAAGTCTGATGAAGAGCTTGGATGTCAAGCAGGATGGTTATTATTTATTTAGATTGTTTTTTTTAATTATTAAATTATTTAAGTTATATTTAAATGTTATATGTAAATTATAAATAATTCATGATAACTAAGTAAACTATAAGAAATACAAACAATAATATATATTATATATCATGAATATGCAATAAAATATAAACATGAATTATAATTTATAATTATGTTATTACATTCTAAATATCTGGAAGATTATTTGTAAATGATTTCTTATACGAGGTTGAAAGAAAATTTTACTTACAGAAAGGATACTTTCCTTTAAAATCCAAGAGATGGAAAGGTTTCTGAACACAACAGGGACATTCCATGGCTAGGAAGACAGACCAGTTCCCCACCTCACATCCTCCAAGTAGCGGAAGCCCTGTTTTCCAACACTGTCTCCTGGGTCGAATTGGCTGTCTCCATGTCACCAACTTCTTGAAACTTAACATCTAGAAAAAAATTTTGCTCCTTCTCGGCACTGCACCCTCTCACTCCCCCACACATGTGTATGTACATATCACATACATGGAGGCATACACAGGCATGCACCCCCACACACGTATGCATGTACATACACACAGAGGCACACACAGGCATGCACCCCTACACACATATGCATATACACACACATACATGCACACACACACACAGAGGCATGCACAAGCATGCACCCCCACACGTGTGCATGTATACACACACACACACACACAGGCATGCACAGGCATGTGTTCCCCACACACGTGCATGTACACACACACACACAGGCTTGCATAGGCATGCACCCACACACACATGGGCATGAGCATACACACACACAGAAACATACAAAGGCATGCATCCCCACACACATGTGTGTGTAGGTACACACAGAGGCATGCACAGGCATGCACCCACATACATGTGCATGTACCTACAGAGGCATACACAGGCATGCACCCACACATACGTGTATATGTGCACACACATAGAGGCATACACAGGCATGCATTCCCACACATGTGTGCATGTACACACACACACAGAGGCATGCACAGGCCTGCACAAATGCTCATGCCTGATGCTACATGCATTGAAGTTCTAAACTGTTTTCTACATACAAAAAACTGGATTTATTATCATAAATAGTTTTAAGAAAAATAGGAAAGGCAAAATGATATTTTTCCAACTTTTATAAGAAAAGCAAAGACAACGTATGGTAGTAGAAGGAACATAGACTTTGGAGTCTGGCAGGCAGCCTCGTACCGAGCTCCACAGACGATTTTCTGGGTAACTGAGGACAAATGAACTAACCTTACAAACTTTGGTTAACATGCTATGCAAGGTGGGGATAAATATGTCATACAGCTATTTGGAGGATTCGATGAAATAAGCTATATAAAGAATAGTCAGTTGCATATGCCTTTCATTATTCTGAATTCTAATTTTAATAACCGAAAGGATTCCAGACATTTCTTTCCATAGACTTAAACATATGCTTATGCACAGACTGACTTGCTATTTTATTCATGAGTCTAAAAAAATTAGCTGGGTAATAAAAATTAAATCAGAATTTCTGTATGGAAGACACACGGCTGTTGTGGGCCTGTGATAATTCTCAGCAGAACTAGTAACTATTGTTTGGGTAAAGTTTCCTTCAGTCATTTTGCAAACCTCAATGTTCCGAATTATGAGCTAACTGTTTTGGAAGTGAATGAAATCTACATTCAAGTGAATATACCAGTGTTTGTTAGAAGGAAACGTAAGGAACAATTCTAAACTTTTTATGCGGTTGCACGATATTAGGCCTGCAGAGACACACAATGGCACGAAAGCATTGGTTTTGAAATAGGATGTAAATAAAACATTCTTTTTTTTTTTTAATTTTCATTGCTTTTGTAGTTTTTTGCACTCCATAATTCCAATAAACATTTTCTGGGCAAGAGAGTTTGTCAGCAATTATTCTGTTGAGGATCTGGAAAAGAAAACACTAATTAAATACCTTCGCTTATCCCACTTTATCCCTGACTCTGTAGCTAAACTTAAGTGGATTGAAAATAAACATACCTTGAGATAATTTAATATAGAAGAGTATTGGGCCTTGGCCTTGAAACAATCTTTTAGACTATGATATAGATTAAATTCATTTATGAATACTATTTTAACTCTTTCTTCAGTCTGCCTCTAACTTGATAAATAGCTGCTGTGGAATATTTCATGAAAAAAAAATCATTTAACTACTCATAGGCAGGTAATGGCAGTAACTGAATGTGCTAATTCTGCAACATGGGAGAGGATGTGTCCTGGAGGATACTTGAGTCTGTGTAATAACACCTTATCTTTTAGACTAAACCATATATATATGATCTTCCCTCCTCTTGCTAAGTGATAGCAACAAGGTTAGGGTGGTTCAGGTCAAAACCTTGGGGCCATCCTTGAATCTGCTCCTCTTTCATGCTCCCAGCTGGATTCACTCAACAGCACTCATCAGCTGTATCTAGAATTTAAGAAATTCTCACCATTCGTGCTGGTCCAAGCTTGCACTAGCTCTTACTCAGATGATTGCAGGAGACTTCCAGTTGCCCTTCCTGTTTTATCATTGACCCCTTCAGCCTATCCTTTGCGCAGCAGCTAGGGTGGTATTCTAAAATTCACTCTCCACTCGACACCCTCCAGTGGCTTCCCAGCCTTTCTTTTTGGAGAGGATTTTCTAACTATCCAACCTAAAAGAACATCACACCACCTCCACCCTTGGTATTCTCTAAACCCCACACCTCCTTTATTTTTCTCCACACCACTGTTGACCAGCATTCATCTCGTAATTTTGTGTGTTTATTTGTGGGCTTAACCACCTAAAAATATAAGCCCCATCCAGAAAGGGACAATTTTTGCCAAGGTTACTGTTCTATTCCTGGTTCTCTGAATAATGCCTAGCACATACCAAGTCCTCCATAACTGCAGATTAAATTCTCAGTTCGTTTCTTCTGGTTTTAAATTATTTATTTTTTGGTGTTCGGAGTCTGTAGGTTCCATGGTACTCTGCTGAATTTCTTAGTGGATGAAATAGAAGTTTCACATTTAACTTTTTCTCTTCTCACTCTCAGTAACCATGATTCAGAATGAACTAATTCATTCTCCTTAAGATCCCAATTTATTTTTTAACTCAAATAAATGTAATTATCCACTGCTGAATTGTTTGATATGTTTAGAGGGTAAAAGCTTTCGCTTTGGTGGCAATATTGTCTTCCACCCCCTTCCCAGAGGAAAAATAATAAAAGATTTGTTACCCCAAAATTATGCTCCCTAAACCATACTGTTTTCTCTCTGTTTCTACCTATTTATTGCATATCTTTAAACACATAATGCTTTCTCTTGCTTTTGATTTTTCTGCAACTATATTCAATATTTAGCACTCAAAGTTGTCACACTGAAACCCAGGCCAGTCACATTGACATTTCTTGAAGTTTCTTGAGCACTTGAAGCTTGTTTGCCACCCCAGGCCTTTGTTCTCTAGGTTATTTTGTCTGGAATACTTTTTTAGACTGCCTCCTGGTGAGCAGGGGTCTTGATTCTAATGTCAGATTTTATTGTTCACCATATCTAAAATAGTCATACTCTTAACAATCACTCATTTACCCACATATTCTACTTTTTTTTTTTTTTCAGTAAAACAGCTAATGTTATCTTATAAATGTAGCTGCCATAAGATCGGGTGCGGTGGCTCACGCCTGTCATCCCAGCACCTTGGAGAGGCCGAGGCAGGCACATCATGAGGTCAGGAGTTCAAGACCATCCTGGCCAACATGGTGAAATCCCATCTCTACTTAAAAAAAAAAAAAAAAAAAAAAAAAAAAAAAAAAAATTAGCCGGGCATGGTGGTGCATGCCTGCAGTCCCAGCTACCCAGGAGGCTGAGGTGGGAGAATCACTTGAACCCAGGAGACGGAGGTTGTAGTGAGCCGAGATCATGCCACTGCACTCCAGTCTGGGTGACAGTGAGACTCTGTTTCAAAAAAAAGAAAACTAGCAGCCAGTCTGTGTTCCCCAGTAGAATAAACTTCCTTTGAATCAGTGACTTTATCTACTTCACGCTCAAGTCTCCAGCTAGGACAGTGCTGCCTGTGTAGAAGGGTTCCATATATGTTGAGAAAAAAATGAATGAATGAATTCCTTTGTATAGATATTAAGCTGCTGAAAGGGGGTTATAAATCCCTTTAACTTTTTGTCAACAGCTGCTTTTGGAAATTGGAAATTTAATTGTTTGATTCACAATGGTTTGTTTCTGGAATCCCATGACAAGTCCAACAACATTAACTAGCTTTTAAGGTCTATACTGGCAAAATGAAATTGCCATTAGAAGCCTCACAATCAGTGTCCTTCTTCATTTGGCAGAAGGGCAGAAGTGGAAGAGGACTGCAGAGTTCCCTTTAGTAATATCTCATTGAAACAATATGTTTCATGTCAAATGGCAATTTGACATGTCGAATAGCAAACTATTGTCAGGGACAGGTTTTTGAGAGTTCTTTAACCTATGAGGTAATTTATATATAACTACATCCATGTTATGGAAGATCAATCTTGCAGTTGATCAGGAAATTGCAAAATTCTCTGATCAAAGTTGGGCAGACATTTTGTATAATCTTATCAATTCCATATCTATAAGCAGGCAGGTAATGCAAGAATACCTAACAACCTAAATGATGAGATACAGCACGATTGTTAAAACTGTGGAGATAGATATCCCAGGGGTTTGTGTATGTGACATATGAGTAGGAGGATATAAGGAGATGAGGAGGTGGTCTGTGGTTCACTTCGGATACAAGCTTCAGTTAAGCGCTTAAATTAGAATGGTTTACTGAGTATCATTTAGTCATTTAACCAGGTATCAACCAGAGAATTTAGTAACTATATTGAATGCCAAGTTTAGATAAAGTAATTTAATAATTTTTTCTTATATCTCAGGTGAAGTTGCTTCTTTCTAAGCATAAAGAAAATAAGTAGAACATTTAAGGCCTTAATAAATTTGGCTTTAGTTGACCACTCTTCTGCCATGTACCGTGGTACCTCTGACCACACCCCTGGCAACCTGCCATGTTCCAGACTGACTTCATTTATGTCACACCTTTCACCAAGAAAAGCCCATCTCCTTCTTTTCCTTTTTTTTTTTTTTTTTGGCTTCAGTTTTGGAAATTGAAATAATACTGTTCTGAGTTTTCAAAACAATTTGGCCACCCTTACTCATCCTGCAAGACCCAGCAAAAATGCCACCTCCCTGTGATACCTACCTGAGTTGCCAAGTAGGAAAGTGAGGCCTTCTGAGCCCCTTGAGGTTATACAGATACAGCTTCCGTGGCACAGATGAGATTCTTAGATAAACACACGACTCTTGTGTGTTGTGTACCCATCCGTTTCCTCCACCACACCGTAAGGTTTTGGGGTCATGCATGGATTGTGTCTGTAACCCCAATGACAAATTGGAATTTTCTTGCTCCTCTGAGATGGGGTAAACTTTCCTGACTCCCATCCGATTTTGCATCCTTTGAGTCCAGGGTTCTCCCCCACAATCTTTAACATTACTCAGAGTTTACTCCTCTTTCCATGGGGTTTAATAATGCTCAGCCACCCAGACCCCCATTGCATTCATCAGCCCAATGATTTAATAAATCCTTAATTATTAAATAATACATGATATTCATTTTAAATAGTCAGAAATGATAAATTATTATTATTGATAAATCATTAATAAGCTCATCAAGTTCTAGAGGACTTGAGGGGTTCTGAGGAGAGGATAACAAAACAATAGATTGTTTTTCCACCAAATAAATCTTTAGTCCACTGCCACACTCCCTGTCTCTCTCCATCCTCACATCCCCTCCACCCTCTGTCTTTCTTTTATGACAGGGTCTCACTCTGTTGCCCAGACTAAAGAATGGGGGTGTAATCATAACTTACTGCAGCCTCAAACTCCTGGGCTTGAGGGATTCCCCCCTTCAGCCTCCTGAGTAGCTAGGACTACAGGCATGCACTACCATACTCTGCTAACTTTAAGACAAACAAAATAGAATTGTAGAGATGAAGTCTCACTCTGTTGCCCAAGCTGTTCTCGAACTCCACACCCAGCCTTATTCCTCTCTTGCTGTAGCTACGTCCTCCCCAGAGCAGATCCCAGGCTTAGGTGCCTTTTGATTTTAGCCTTTGCCTCTGGTAAACCCATTCAGAAATACTCCCAACAAAGAAAACTCTCCCTTTAAAATAAACTCTCAGACTACCCAAAGAGAAAAGTTTTTTTAAAAATCTCAATTATACATCATATCCATCTTTGTCGTGAGCGTAGGATCATAATTTTGTAGATGTTTAAAAAGTAATTTTATTGACTATCATTGTCCCAGTTGTCGTGGTCCCTGATCGACTGCAGGTAACTTTAGGAGTCTTCTATTTTAGTTATCCTTGCTTGTGATTTGAATGACTTAGTTGATTTGTGAGCTATTTTGATTTTGCTTTTGTCGTTTACAGAATTCTCTTCAGGTCAGAAGAAGAAAAAAGATTATCTGAAAGTCATCTCTTACTTAGGAAATATTTTTATTAAATAAGTGAAAATGTTTTTTTGAAAATTGAAAATGAAAAACATCACCTTTTAGTTTTATTGTCAGGATCTTATAGAACTATGTAGTTGGAATGAATGAAAAAATAAAGGTCTTTGTAAGTTGGGGTATTTCTGACTATGGAAAATACTTTCCATTTTAACAAGTGTCTGTTGCCAGCATTTAAAAGAATATAAGCAGAATGCCATGTTTCCTCGAATACTTGAATTGCAATCTCAAAAGCTATTTCCCTTAGAAATTTCAGAAGAGTGATAAATCTCTTTGGTAAAGACTGTATTTTGTAAACCCCAAAGCACTAATAAATGAGTGTTCCTCTTTAGTGAGAAGGTAAGATATCTTATCATGGACAAATATCCACATTTTCTGTAGTAGGGATGGTTACCCCCAGGGTTATCCCCTGGCCATATCTGGACTATTTCATTACTCCTCTGCAGTGGAATTTGATCATAAAGTAAAAAGACATATTTTTGGCCTTTTAATTTACCCAAGATTTAAACATAGGTTTGATACAGAGACAAGTTAATCAGAGATGTGCTTGGCCTTTTAAATCTCCTTCAAATCTTTGTCACAGGGCCAGAAACCAGTGCCTAAAAAGGAAGTCCACACAGGCAACACAAACACTGCCCGCTGAGCCCGGCACAATCCGCTCCTGCAAAGATTGTGTAAACGTACTTCATGGGCGTTTCTGTGAGGCAGAAGACAAGCGCATAACGTACATTAAGTGTATTAACTCCATTTTCGGGAGGCAACTGAGCAAAATAAAGTGAAGTCTGAACTGGAAGTCAGAGATCTGAATTACAGTTCCAGATATACAGTTTGTTATCTGCAAACCCTTAGGAAAAGTCATTTCTGAGTTCTGGGTGTTGGTTTCTTCATCTATAATTACGGATGATACTATTTGCCCTGTAGTGATACTATCGATTTTCTAGGGACGGTTGATATCTTGTTCTTCCTTCACGTCACAATTGTGCTCAACAAAGGCTTTTAGAGGAGTTAAAATAGGTGTGCTGTGGGGCAGAAAATAAAATAATAAACAGAACGAGCTCCAAATAAAATGTAGAATGATTAATGCAATTATAATTTTATTCTGTATACTGCATTATTGAGGATGCATTTATTCTTCCACAATTTGCACAAATACCAACATCACATTGTGAGAAGCCTTCCTCTATATTGGGCTTAGTTACTGTATAGCTTCTGTCACTGTTCTCCACGGACAGAGAATTTTGCGTTTACCAATTTTATTCTGTTATGTCAACCACAGCTGCGGTGACCGCTTGTCCCGGTTTGCTGAAGACCTCTTTTGCCGCGGCACAATTACGATTACTCTCTTTTACTAACAAGCATGCCTTAGTCTGGTTGATAAATTATGTGGTTACCTTATTTAAGTATAAAGAATGATGGTCTATTAAATTGTTTTATGGACGAGGGACAAAACATAAGCCAGGAGAAATGCATATTGCTCTTTATGGTTTTAAGCCCTGTCCTTTAAACTAGACATGATGTTAATACAGCAGATTTCTTTCATATCATTTGGGTAACTCATCTGTGTATGCCTAACCAGCAATGCTTACAAAATTAGGCTTGTCTCTTAAGGCCTTACTAAGTTCATGGACTTAAAATTGCTTTTTGCTTGCCTGTGGGAACCCAGCCTTCTATTAGTTTTCTCATCTGAAGAACTTCTGGAAATTTCCGGGATCTTTATTCATCCATTCAATAAATGTTCACAGAACTAGCACCACCAGCATTCCGTGAGCTCCTGGGTATGCAATGGTGACCAAGAATAGACAACCTTGGCCATCATGGAGCTCATCATCTAAAGAGAGAAACAGGTGTTAGTCATTTTACAAAGGAAAAGCTGCTCTTCTGATGCTGCACCTGACTCATAATGGTTCAAAGACAAGGTGGCAGTGTAGGGTGCTGTGAGAGCTCCTGATAGTGGGATTCGAGCTGGTCAAGAATGCTCAGGGAAGGTTTCTTTGTGGAGGGTCCAGTGAAGCTGAGACCTGAAAGAGAAATCAGAGTTACTTGGGTGAGGAGGGATGAGCAGAGGCAGAAGACAGCTTGTGCCAAGGGCCTGCGGTAGAAGGGAGCACAGGCACTGGATGAAGAGGAGACAGAAAGGACAGAATTTGCACAAAGACACAACACAGCAGGAAGGGAAAGCCTCGTGGAAGATGAGGCTGCAGGAGTAGCTCAGGAAGTAGGAAAAGATTCAAGTGCTTTCAGCCAGAAAAAATACAATCAGAATTGTGCCTAGAAAATACTAGCTCAACTCAGTTGTGAAGAATAGATGGAGAGGCGGGAGAATGAGAGTAGGTGAGGGGATACAAAATTTGGTGAGTTTGGGGTCCGAAGTGACTGATGTCTTGAACGACCTAAGTGGACAGTTGTACAGTGATAACTACAACACATGAAAGAGACGTGAGAGAGAGATGGCTTTGTGTGGGATGAAGATTTTGCCAATAGTTTGTACTGAGAAAGAGTACTGTGGAAGAACTTGTTAAAAGATGGGCAAATGAAAAGGACCCTGAAAAGAAAATACCAAAGAGATAAAGGGGGAATTTAGGGATGGTGATGTCCTGAAGTCAGGGCAAGAGTGACTTATAAGAAGGGAGTGGCTAACAATACCAAATTCCACAGATTAAGTGAGTGAAAACTGAAAAGTATCCATTAGGTTTATCAACTATGAGGTTACTGATTACCTTGGAAATACCAACTTCAATGAAGAACTGTTAAGAATTAAAGGCATATTTAGATCGGTTAAGAGCACGTGATTGGGTACACACATATTTTAAGTAGCTAGAACATAAAAGGACGGAGGGCACTATAACTAGAAGAGGAAATAGGCTATGTGCAAGGATTTTTGTCAGTGATTTTGTTTGTTTTGTTTTGAGAAGGCTTGGATGCAGTGATGTCCTGATAAACCAGGCCTCCAAGGGAGAAATAAAAGCTCTAATTTGTAGCTGTTACAGATGACCAGGCATCAGTACCCCCACCATGACTGGGGTAAGCCTATCAAGGCAGAATGCAGAAGGCATTCAGAATACCCTACTGAATGCAGATTTGAGAAGATACCTGGAGTCAGCTTTAAGCTCCAGTGCACCACCGCACAGAAACCAATGGGATGGAAGAGGTTGAAGGTTTGTGTAAGAAGTGGGATTGCTAATAAAACAGATAAAGAGGGAAGAAGGTAGGATCCTGAGTAAAGGTGGAATGATTCGTGTTAGATAAGAGAAAAGATGTCTCTTCTAATGAGTTGGGTGGCAAAAAGTTGGATTGGAATCAATTCATAGAGAGAAAAGGAAGTTGAATGGATTCTCACTTCATGGGCCATTTTACCTTTCAGTTAGGACAGGAGAGCTTGGCCGTGAGTGAGGAAGTGGCAGTTGGTACATAACGTTGGATTGGAAGAAACAGTTAACTTGAAAGAAAAGGAGATGTGGAAGGAAATCTGGACAGTGTTGAAGTCCCAGTGACGCTGAAGACCCGGGCTTTGTACCAGTACCATTCTGCAGAGTCACATGGAGTCATCCGGAATGTAGCAACTCGGGTCTATGAAAACAGACAAAAAATAATTACGTTGATCTTGGGTTGAAATTTTGGAAGAAAACGTAGAGGGATGTCGAGAATTCAAGTGACAAGTGGGTACTGACAGGAGGTTGTTTGAAGTGGTAGACTGTGATGTCTAGGTTGAAGACAGAAGAAAGTAGAGCCAAGGGGAGCTTTTATGAGTAAGGAAAGTGCTACTTTTCAGAGATTTGAGATCTGAATGAGGTTGTAGAACAGATGCAGTGGAAATACGAAGTCACGAGAGCTGAAAAGATGGATGGTGCTGTTTAGAGAATAACTCCACAGAGTCAACAAGTATAGAGGTGGCCGAGTTTGGGGTGGCCTTGAATGTGACTGGCTGAAGCGGAGTGGAGGTTAATGGAGACTACTGCAGTGAATAACAGGGGACTATGAGGCAGGTGCTGGATGATGACTGAAAAGGGCATTGACATCATCCAGGATCTTGGGTTCGATATTAAGACTAAGTCATGTGCCAAAGCCTTTGTTAAATGTAGGAGGCTTTACTGGGACTCCAGCCACTCACAGGGAGAAATGGTGTTTACAGCCAAACAGTGTGAATCTCAAAAGAGGTTTGTTTTGTGTGTCTTTTTTGTTTGTTTTTTTTTGCAAGAGAGTGGATAAATAATATTTTTGATTTGATAATGAAGAAAGCTAACCAGTAGGTCCTAAAATAGTGAAGATTTAAAAGAAGAAGAGGAAGAGGGGAAGGGAGAAGAAAGGAAAGGAGAGAAGAACCTAAACTTTAAAAAAATCAGTAGATGAAGGGGGTGGAGCCCAAACTTAGCTCAAGTGGAGCAGGGATGTAGCTTTCTGAAAAAAAAGAGAATGTACAGGAGGATCCATTTGGTTTATTTGTATGTGTGTTTGGTTGTTTGGCTTGGTTTAGATGTGTTATTAATGGTTTATTTTGATCTTAACCATCCATATGGCATATCTGAAGAATACATGTTCCAGAAGATAGTTATGAGATGACATACTAAGGGACAGTAATTGAAATGTTCTCAATGCCAGAGAAACAAGTGTTCTCAATCACTTCCAGTTTTGTTTTTTGCATGAATAAAGTTACCATGAGTACATTTTCCAAAAAAGAAAAAGTTCAAATGTCAGATCTGAGTTGAATTGTGAGCTTCTCATACAGTATTCTTGGATTCATTTCTCAACTGCAGAAGATTGAGATCCTGAATAAGGCTTATGGGCATATTAAAACTGTACCCAGGCTGAGGAAGTAGCTTTGGACAGTTACTGCTTGAAAATAACCAGTTTTGTTGACTTAATTATGCTGGTACCGGGAAAGCATAGAATAGATACTGTTGATGACAAGAGCCATGCTGGACTTTAACAGTATCGCATAGAGGAGTGGAGACCATTTCTTTGGAATAAAATATATGTTTCTTAACAGTCACCTCTCTCAAGCATTATAAAATCCTGATGCAGAACTCAAGAAAGGAAACACACACACACACACACACACACACACACACACACACACACACACACACACGATTTGTATCGTTATGTTAGTAAATAATGACTAATGTGGTTTTTGGTTGTTATCATTGGTTAGGGATTGGAGTTAACATTTCTTCAGGTCTGAGCAATCACCTATGTGGTAAAGTCATAGGATTGGGGCGGGAGGGGGTGCTTATATCATCTGTGCTCTTAAGGTATGGTTTATTCTCTTATGCTACCTGTCATTTCTGCCTTAAACAGTGTCCAGGAAATTCAGCCACACACAACAAAGAACCAGATCCCTCATTTTGGTTCTATCCTTCCTCCTCTAGAATTGACATTCCTTAAGGCCATGTCCTCAAGTGACGTGTCCTGCTCTAGCTAAATGGCAGTAATCTGTGTTTTACTCCAGTGGTTTATCAAGCTATGTCATTTTTATGTCATGTCAGTTTATAGAGAGTGGCATAACAAACAGCAGGACAGGGAATTTGAGTTTTCTATTTGTCTACTTCCTTGAAAACATGATGTTTGCTGACAAGTAAATGGTATAGGTGTAAGGAAAGGGTAGCAACTACCATATTATTTTGCCAGAATCCTCATGTTGCAGTATCAGAAACTGCCAAGAAAGATGACAGTGAATGTTATAACATCCCTTACAAATAATAGCAAAGCTTTAATCAACTGATAGACAGACACACTCAGGATTGAAATGCAACCTACTAGGGTGAAACATGACAAGCAGTTCATTGAACACTGCGCAGAAGGTAAATGAAGTGTATATTTTCCAATCACAACTGGAATTTTAAGTGAGTGAAATGGAATAAACTCAGTTTGGAATCTGAAATAAATTCACCGTGGAATGTGTCTTAGAGACCAAGGTTTACACTAGTGCTATACAAACCCCTCAGCGTGAAACATGACACAAGGTGAAATTTTCCTGGCATCTTAGAGTCAGATACAGACTTCTGAAGGACCAGGGCACAGGCCTTTCATCAAGAGCTATTTGTTTCTAATTGAAGAAGGAAATGCAGATGTTTATATAATACTCTGGGTCAGGAGTAATATTCCACTAGGTACATGGAGTTGTGTATACTTTCTCAGAGGTGGTATTTCTATCTAAGTGTTACCAGTAAAATATTTTCATCAAATTTCCATTCTTCTTTTTCTTGAAACCTGCTTGTGTAATTCTAAGCAGTGTCATAGATCACACATAGTGAAACTGATTAGTAGAAATGAGAAGTGACTGGAGAAAACACAAGGAAAGAATCAACTTGAAATCATTCAGAAGTAACCACTAAGAGCAATTTAACTACCCTGTTGCCAAAGCTCTCTTCTTACAGGTTCTCATGAGCTAGCAACTGTGCAGCGGAGTCATAAAGAGGAAGAGACTTTGTATGCAAGGCTGAAGAAGCAATTGGTAACTAACAACACATCTTTTTCTAAGATAAGTTTAAGTCACAAAAAAGACTTACTGTCCAGAGTTGAAAAACTTACATATTTCTTAGAAGCTTAGAGGTTGAGTTTGGTTGGGGCTCCAGGAAGATGCAAGATGCTACACTCCAAAAAGAGAGAGATCCTCTGTAGAATAACACTCCGTAGATTAAAAGGGGACTCAAGAGTGGAGGAAAAACTTAGCAAAATCCAGGGCTATGAATTAGGTGTTCCTAGTTAGAGTCTGAATGTCCTGAATTGATGAGATGAGTGAGCTCCAGGATTGCAGGATATGTGAAATGAGTAATCAGATCTACTGATTTGCTTGTTCTGAGTGTATCATTAGGGTTTATGGGGAGGGGTAGTAGTGGTGGTGGCAGAATTAGTGCCCTGCACTTGTGTTATACTTTTCCACTTTAAACAGTAGCTTATAGTTATTTAGCTCTCATTTGCATTGAGGTAAAACCAAGATAGCACCCTATAATTCAGCAAATATTTGTTTTCCTGGCAGTATTACAGTTTCAGGGGGCAGTTCCACAGTGTTTACAGTTTCCACTGCTTGGAGCTTTCTGTATATTTATCCTTGGATTAGACTCAAAGTAAGCTGATTTTATCAAGCCACTGGGTAATTCTGACCATTTCATCTGGCGATTTTAGTACTGTATTGTCGCAGCTGACCTGTATACGTAAGGAATTACTGGGTCATCAGCTCACGGGAATGTCTTTTGATTATGAACACACTTTCAGCATGTGTCCACTGAAGGTAAGGGGCAAAGAAGAATTGCATGATCTACTTGAATGCCTGTTTTAAGTAGATAAAAGTGGGATTTCGGGCATGGCCTGGTTATATCTTCTTAAACCTAAGTAGCAGAGCCGCGACTCAGCATAGCAACAAGAGATCTTTTGAACAACTGAACATTCAGATGAAGCAACTGTGTCCTTCAAACCACATCCTTCCTGCTGCCTGTGGGAAAGGGGTGATATTTGTGTTGAGCTCTGAGCACATGCAGAATAGATCTGTGTGTATTTCCACTAATAAAAGGACATTGTGTGTGAGTTTGGCACCTGGGATGGCAAAAGCAGTTAATTGCTTCCGAAAGCTTTGTTCCAACCCAGGGATCGGCAGGATTTTTAAGCACTGAACTAGGAAATGGGCACTAAAAATACTTATGCAGAAGACCTATGATAGCAGTAAGTTTGCAGAGTAGAGCTAAGACTCGCAAACTGTGTTAGATCAGTGTCTTTACTTACTACGGTTGAGAGGAAAGGATTTAACATGCCTTATTTCCAACCTGCAAACTAATGAGCAGTGTTGCAGTGACATTTTGAGATATTGTATGTTGTGTTGTTTCTATGAGGATCATTCAGAATATATAGAATATGAGCATATGGTTTTCTAAAACAAAAACTTGCCCTAGTTTCTTTGCTTATATTGTTCACATCACATTCATATAGTCACTGGCAGTTAAGGATTTTTGTTCTTTATTCAGAAACAAAGTAGTGCCCTCCCTCCAACCCCCCCCAAAACCTACATTAAAATAAAATTAAAAGATGAGTTAAAAATTAAGCTTGGATTATAAAAATGAAACAGTAATGCTCTCATGCCATTCAACCCCAGACTTTTCTTGTTGCAGATAGTTAGCAAGTGAATAGAAAGCCAAGCATGAACATATTTTAAATGCTCCTGATATTGTCAAACACTTAATCCTAAGCCTTAAAGGGTTTTATCTATAGCAATTTCAGGAATTTCAGTGTTTTTGTTTTTCTCATTTTAGATTTCCTGTTAAGTTATTCCCCAGAGTTTTTGTATAAAATGCAAGAATAAGCATGATGTAATGAGAAGACAGTCTTAAGTACTGTAATTCATGTTGGAAATCATGAGTATTGTTAAGTCTTCAAACTTAAAGTGGTCATCTCCTGAATATAATGAAAATAAGAGCAAGCGATAGCCCTTTGTCTTTATTTAAATATGCTTTTTCTGCATAAGTTTGAACAACTCTGGCAAGGAAATATTTTGTTAAGAGGCAAGATGCATTTTTAAATTTATTTTTGCTTAATTTGTGCTCAACTGAAATTGATTTGAGAACTTATATTTAAGCAAAGATCTTCATAAGTTATTAGAATATGAGAATTGTATATTGTGACATTTTGAATAATCATGATTTTATTCCAGTGATCCAATAAAAGGAGTGGTCAGTTGAAAGATTGGAAATGTGTCAAAAGCCCAAACTCTGCACAGTGTAATGATTCCTCATTCTCAAAAAACCCAATGGGTTTTAGTTTCCAAAAGTGATACAATAAAATAGTACAGAGTCCCTCTCTAAATCTGTGAGTAACATTCTCTTTAGAGGGAATGCTGAATAAAAAAAGATGAGATCAGGGAAAAAGGTGAAAAATATTCTTCTCCAGCTCACCTTACACTAGGAGTCACTTTTTACCCAAGCTCAGACAGAAAAGTACTTAAATGGGAATCCCGGTACTTCAGGAGCAAGAAGAATGAAAAACATGTAAATGATAGGCATGATATTAAACCTTAGGTATGGCATTTCTATTGAGCAACCATTAAAGTGTTGGAGGGTTCTAAATCTTAATAAAGAATGTGTATCTCATGCATGATAGAAATGCATTTCATTAACAGGGAGAACAAAGTTTAGAGCTGAAAGTAATTCAAAGTAGTTTGCATTTCAATGAAGTACAGAAAAGCTGCCTTCCTAAAAGATGGAAAAGGACTAAAAAATATTCTTTACATATTGTCAGTACACCTAAAGAACATGTATTGAACTAATTCTTACACTGAAAATTCACCATGCAATAGCCAATAGTATTATCTTTCTACAGTATAAGAAGTACAAAAGAAGTCCTTAATATATAATCTGCTTGGGGGATTATATGCACTCATGTGTATCACAGGCACTCATGAAACAATTGGAGAAAAATACAAACAAAATAAAACCATGTAATGGTGTGGCATGAAAAAATAAATATTGCAGCAGGTGAGAGGGAAATGAGAGCTGACTTGGGAGATTTGCAGGACAGTGAGGTACTTTTTTAAGATGTAACTTGAAAAGGGGTGAAATGTGTCCCTTCAACAAAAGGCATTCCAGACCGTGAAATCCCAGAAGAAAATGAAAAATCATTAATTTGCCAATCCACATTCAGCTTTTGGTTCATGGGACAAGCATTTAGATACAACACAACCTATTTGATCTTCTCCTCCATAAATCATTCAGTTCCTTTAATGTTCCAGCCAAAGTCTGTGAAGCGATGTAACTGCTTGATTTTGTCAGGCGATTTATAAAAATGTAGTCACCTGGAAAATGCTAAAAGGATTGACTGAAACCAATTTTCACTCTTGTGAAATATGTCTTTGTTTCAATCAGGTTGACTCAATAGCTAACAAAACAGAAAGAACCTGACAGACATGTTTCTCAGTGCCCGTTGGCCTCATGTGCCTACCCACTCACATATAGCTAGTTAGTTGCATGAATAGATATTATTGCTATCTCCTCCCCATAGATATTATTTTTACTAGCTCAAAAAGACTTTCCTCTTGCAGTTTAACCATAAAAGGACACAAATAACAAAATCTTAAGACTTAAGTTCTAGTCTTAATGTCATTGCCTGTAAGATTTGTGACTTTGGTTTTTATTTGATCTCTCTTAGTCTTGGTGTTTCTTTATTGCATTATTACCATTAAGCACACTGAGCAACACAAATGCATTCTCTACCGTGCAAATGTATTGGAATGAACAATCTTCACTATGTTAAATATGAAGTAGAACTTTGTAAAAATAATGCATTTCATTTAGAACTAAGTTAATATATTCAAGAGTGGCATTGAATTCAGAAGCTGAATTCCTTCTGGCCTAGACAAGCTAAGCATTTATTGTAAGAACATTCGTAAACATAATTGTACTTTATTGAATCTCATATTTCTCTTAACTTTGTGTTTTCATTGTTAGCACATTCCAGGGTAAACATGAACGTGTATCAACTAGAGAATATGAAAAATTAAAAGGGAAATAAAGATCAAGCTAGAATTGATTGATTATGTCATCACTGTACTAATTTGTTTCCCTTAAAGTACAAAAATTCCATGTTGATGTATATATGCTACCTAGATTAGCACTTGGAGCCAATAGAGACTTTTGCATTTTCTCAGTATTCTCTGCTTTCTACCTTGTATTTCACCTCTGTAAGGTGAGGAATATCATTGAGTTGGAATGCCAATGATATCTAAACTTGTTTTCATGGAGAAGAGGTAACTATGTCCATTTATTTAGCTATACATCAGCCACCGGCACTCAATTACTTGCCAGAAATGCTAAATACATGAAACAGTTCTGTGCAATAAGGATAAAACAGTGTTTAAGTAATTTCTATAGATATTCTAAGGATAAAAGAACAAAAAAGAACATTATAAGCTATAATTAATTATAGTTTTAATTTTTAAATGTTAATGTTTTATCAATGCTTTTCTTTGAAAGGTCAATAATGTCTATTAATAGAGATCATATGAACTGAACTATATTTTGCCTTGTTTTGGACTGATGTTTCAGCTTCATCTTTCAAAATAAATAATGGGTCAATAGGGTTGGCAAATTCCACACTTAGACAAATATTCATTAAGCTCCCTTATGGCTATTACTAAAATATACTACCACAAATATTTATAATAATTGCTGCCATATATCGAACAATTCCTGTATGTCAGACACTTAGTACTTCATATGCTCCATCTCACCACACTGATCATTTGCAGGTTACAAGCTGATTAAATATAATTTGCATCATTTGGGGAAAATTGTATGAGATGTGTATAGAATTAGAGTAGGAGTTGCTGTGGGTCAGCATGACTGGCCCAGGGCTAATATGCTTTAAAAAAAAAAAATATATATATATATATATATATATATATATAGGTATACACATGCCATGGTGATTTGCTGCACCCATCAACCTGTCGTCTACATTAGGTATTTTTCCTAATGCTATTCCTCCCCTAGGATTAGGAAACAGGTCCCAGTTTGCGATGTTCCCCTTCCTGTGTCCATTAGTTCAACCCTTGTAGAAGACAGTGTGGCAATTCCTCAAGGATCTAGAACCAGGAATACCATTTGACCCAGCAATCCCATTATTGGGTATATACCCAAAGGATAACAAATCATTCTACTATAAAGACACATGCACATGTATGTTTATTGTGGCACTGTTCACAATAGCAAAGACTTGGAACCAACCCAAATGCCTATCAATGATAGACTGGATAAAGAAAATGTGGCACATATACACCATGGAATACTTTACAGCCATCAAAAGGGATGAGTTTGTGTCCTTTGCAGGGCCATGGATGAAGCTGGAAA
>CAUYQU010022570.1:0-15455 GCA_963574635.1 Cheracebus regulus
TTCTCTTGCTGATGAGGAGCTGCGATCCCCTGTAGGAGGAGAGGCATTCTGATTTCGGGTGTTCTCAGCCTTTTTGCACTGGTTTCTTCCCATTTTTGTGGATTTATCCACCTGTTGTCTTTGTAATTGCCGACTTTCAGAGTGGGTCTCTGAGTGGACGTCTGGCTTGTTGGTGATGAAGTTTTTTCTGTTTCTTAGTTTTCCTTCGGGGGGCGCCCCTTCCCTACAGAGCTGGGCCTTCCCGGGTTCAGCTGTGCTTGCTCTCAGTCCTCAGCGCTTCCAATTGCTGTTCTCCTTGTGGGGATGGGACCGGCTGAGCCCGACTAAAAGGGCATCCAGTCCCGTACACTCCGCACCGAGAAGCGCCGTGCCGGCCAAAAGAGTCGTGCTGGCGACCTGTGTGGTTCCTTCGCTGGGAATCTCCGAGTCTGTGGGCATCAAAAATTCGTCTGCAATTGCGGCATCCACTTGCTCTCTGCGCTTTCACTGGGAGCTACAATCCTGAGCTGCTGCTACGTGGCCATCTTGGATCTCTCTGTATTTTTAGTAAAGACAGGATTTCACCATGTTGGCCAGGCTGGTCTCGAACTGCTGACCTCAATGATCCACCCACCTTGGCCTCCCAAAGTGCTGAGATTACAGGTGTGAGCCACCACGCCCAGCCTAGCTAACTCTTTTTTAAGTAGGGGTGTGACATTCCAGTTTTGGAAAGATGATGTTGGCAGCGTTTGCACAAGGGAACGTAGGTCACCAGTTAGGTTTTTGTTTGTTTGTTTTGAGACGGAATTTCACTCCTGTTGCTCAGGCTGGAGTGCGATGGCGTGACCTCTGCTAACTACAACTGCTGCCACTTGGGTTCAGGCTGTTCTCCTCAGCCTCCTGAGTAGCTGGGATTACAGACACCCACCACCATGCTCAGCTAATTTTTTATATTTTAAGTAGAGATGGGGTGTCATCATGTAGGCCAGGCTAGTCTTGAACTCCTGACCTCAGGTGATCCACCCACCTCAGCCTCCCAAAGTGGTAGGATTACAGGCATGAGCCACCGCACCCAGCCCACCAGTTAGGTTTTCAGAGCACTGCTACTGCGGTAAAACCACAGGTGTACAACAAAAGATCTTATGCTGGGGGGAAGCTGTGCCACTTGGGTTGAAGGAGGCAGGCCTCCAGCTTCTAAGAGCCCTGGGGCCTCTGCAAAGGGCCATAAGTAGCCATGGGATGCAGGGAACTGGAGCTAGGCCATGGTGGTCACCGTGGAGGAGAAGCCAGGATACCTAAGACCTGTGACGGGAAGATTCTGGAGAGAAGACAAGAAAAACAACCCAGGAGCTTCCAACCTCAGGTAGGGCACAGGGAGACAAGCGGATGGGAAATGGCTCCTTGTGAGTAAGGGGCAGAAAGAAGAGGATGAGGTCAATTCTCTGGGGGTGTCGTCTTTGAAACAGCAGTTGACAGGCACTGGGTGTGAAGGTCTACATGGCAAGGAGCTATACATGAGGAGAGAGGTGCTTTGAGAGGTTTGTAGTGTGTGTAGGAAATGACTGCGGAGCAGTGAGGAGAGTGATATTGATCATGCAGTAGGTGGAGAGTCGGTGGTGGTGGTGGTGGCGGAGTAGTGGAGAGTGAGTGGAAATGGGGTGTGGGTGGGGAGTGAGTGGTGGTGCTGGAGTGGGTGATGTAGGGTCACAGGAGGAGGAAACAGCCCAGAAGGTAGGTGCCTTTCATGTTCCCTGAGTGGACCCAGCTGGAGAAATGGTGAGAAGGATCAGGTTCTGCTCTCTTGCCCAGGGACTTATTTTATTTATTTAAATTAAATTGGTAAATTCAGGTGGAATATTTCTTTATACTCTGATGATTGGCAGAATGTGGAGAGCCGGAGTTAGCTGCCGGACGGCCACCTGGCTAGTGCCAGGAACCCAAGGCCTGGTCTTGCCTGGCAGGAGTGCTGGCATGACGTGGGTCACTTACAGAAATCTGTTAGGAAGATGGTATGCTGTACTGGCACTTCGGGAAGGATTTCCTTGCTGTGGGGACTGTCTGTTTCCATGCCTGGCCCACCTGGTCTGTGACAGCCTGGGGTGCAGTCTTGTCTTACATTTGGAGACACCTTGGGAGGTCCATACAGATTCTTTGAGTTTCTGAACTGTCCTTGAAAGGTCTCAGGCCTTCCTCCTCAGGGCCCAGAGAGGCTGGCCTCCTCCGGTGCTCCTGAGCAGGGCGGCTGTGACTCGCAGATCTGTGGGCCCCCGTTGCAGGTGTGGCCGCTGCTCGGGAACCGTTCTCAGATTTAGTCTTGGAAGGTGCTTTGGCACCTCCTGTAGAGTTGGGCAGGCCATAGGCACAAGTCACTCCTGCTGCAGGGGTCCAGGCTGTTTTAGAGCTGGGCTGGCAGGGCCCTCGGGTGAGGGAGTGTGGCCTGGCACTGGCTTCTCGGCCTGCAGCCACGTTTCCTGCCTGCCCAGGCAGCGTGACCCTTGGTGGGATCAGGCAGGCTGTGCCTCTCCCCTCCTCACCTCGGAAGATCCTGTCCTCACACACGGTTGTCCAGTGTCATGAAGGTTTGTGAGTGGGAAGGCAGGTAGTTGATGAATTCATCAAGCATGACAGGGATGCTTTTGTTGTGAGACATTGGGGTGTAGCCCATGTGGGGCTGTTTCTGGGGTCTTGTTTGCCTCTCCAAGCTCCTTCTGCTGTTGGTAGGTGGAAAGATGCAGGGAATCTGAACCTGCTTTGGACTGTGCAGGGACTTGGACCTGGTCAGCCCCCTGTGCAGAGAATGTGGCTGCGGACGCCACTGCCCAGCATTCACGGCACTGGTTGTGAAAGCCGTCCTCTGGTGCGTGTGTGTGTCTTGTCAGTTTATGGGGAGATCCTGAAATTGAGAGCTGGGAACCAAATGAGTGCGTCCCACCATGGAAGCACTTGAGTGATGCCGTCACAAGGCCTCGCTAATGCCAAGAGGCGACCAGTGAGGGTCTCTAAGGGTCTGTGCACCAGGTGTCCTTTTACAGACCTGGACGATGACATTCGGGCCTGAGGAGGTGAATCTGATGCAGCAAGAAACTGCTGTTTACTTCAGTGTTCGAAGAAGTGAGTTCAGCCACTCAGGCCTTCTTTTGTCTGCATAAAGAAACAGCTTTACATTCGAGGTTCAGAAGGTTGTCAGTTTAGCCCCTCAGGTTTAAGTGTTGAAGAAATGTAGGATGACATGCCTGTTTTTACAAAAGTCTTTTCATATTTCAGAATTATTATTATTTTAAGACAGAGTTTCGCTCTTGTTGCCCAGGCTGGAGTGCAATGACAAGATCTCGGCTCACTGCAACCTCTGCCTCCCGGGTTCAAGCGATTGTCCTGCTTCAGCCTTCCGAGTGGCTGGTATTACAGGCATGCACCACCACGCCCCAATAATTTTCTGTATTTTTAGTAGAGACAGGGTTTCTCCATTTTGGCCGGGCTGGTCTCGAACTCCCAACCTCAGGTGATCTGCCCACCTCGGCCTCCCAAAGTGATGAGATTATAGGTGTGAGACACTGAGCCCAGCTAGGATTATTGTTTTTTCTACATAGGATGAAGTTAGAAAAACTCTGGAAGGATATTAAACATTCGAAAATAATAGGTTAATTAAAAGTTTTGCTCCAGCCGGGCACAGTGCTCAAGCCACAATCTCAGCACTTTGGGAGGCCAAGGCGGGCAGATCACTTGAGGTTAGGAGTTGGAGACCAGCCTGGCCAACGTGAAACTCTGTTTCTACTAAACATACAAAAATTAGCTGGGCGTGGTGGTGGGTGCCTGTAATCCCAGCTACTCGGGAGACTGAGGCAGGAGAATTGCTTGAACCTGGGAGGTGGAGGTTGCAGTGAGCCGGGATCATGCCATTGCACTCCAGCCTGAGCAACAGAGCAAGACTTTGTCTCAAAAAAAAAAAAGAAAAGTTAGGTCATCTTGCTTTAAAAGAGGTATTATGGGAGCATCTGGTATAAAATTCAAAAGGTAAAAAGGATATCTTTTTTCTTACATAATCAGCTCTTTGTTAGCTCTTTACTTTTGGTATTTGGAGTAAATCTCTGGAGTTCACTGTATAAGAATTAGAAACGCCACCTTTGATGCACAGCTTGACTTGCAGTAGAACTGTTAGGTACTCTTTAGGGGATGTTAAAAACTTTTCACTCTTGATATTTATATAAAAAATATTTTGTTGTAGAACAATTAGAAAATCCAGATTTGCAGTTGATGTTTAGCTTCACTTACAGTGTGGCTTTCTGCGGTTTGCCATAAGGGACTAGATGTCTTAAGTTTTACTCAGAGCGGAGGCCTGACTGTGGTGGGTGGCTTAAACTACACCTGGGGATGGATCTATGGGGAGAAGGGCAGGTGTCAGCATTGGCTGAATTAGATGATCCCTCACCCCCTCAGGCATCTTCTTACTCAAATGATTCTGGTTGTTTGGGTGCTGGCCATGCACTGCTTTCTGTATCTTTGTGCGTAGTGCAGGCCTGGATAAGTGTCCGCTGCTTCTACTTATTTACCGGGTGGCTGAGATTCCCGCAGCATCCTGACGCAGCTTCAGGGTGCCTGTGCGGATGCTGGCGATGACTTTTAAGTTGTCGCACAGTTTATGGGCTCTGTTCACATGTGCTGCAGGTAATTTTGAGACTCAAGGATGAAGAGTTGTATCTGTCTCTTCCTGTCAAAGTCTTTTGTCTGTTATGTGAATCCTGTTTTTTTGTTTTTTTTTTTTGAGACAGAGTTTCACTCTTGTTGTCCAGGCTGGAATGCAATGGCGTGATCTCGGCTCACTGCAACCTCTGCCTCCTAGGTTCAAGCAATTCTCTTGCTTCAGCCTCCTGAGTAGCTGGGATTACAGGCATGTACCACTGCGCCCGGCATATTTTTAGTAGAGATGAGGTTTCTCCACGCTGGTCGGGCTGGTCTCGAACTCTTGACCTCAGGTGATCCACCCACCTCGGCCTCCCAAAGTGCTGGGATTACAGCCGTGAGCCACCATGCCCGGCCGTGAATCCTGTTTTCACATGGTCCAGTTTCTAAAGGATTCTGGTCTGATGAATGAAACCCTTGTGTGTCTTCTGTGGCTGTGAGAATCAGTATCTTAACACAGGTGCTTACCCTGTGTGCCCTGGTCTCCTGTTCAGTAACATCACGTCATCGGGGTCTGAGGAAAAGAGACAGTGTGATCCACTCAGATGGATAGGGAAACAGGAGGGGATCAGAAACCTGAATGGGTCAGCCCAGAATCCAGCATTGCCAGCCCAGCCTGTCCCTGGCCCTCCCCTTCTGCCCCGGTGACAGGTGTGGTGTGCGCAGGTCCTCAGCCCTGCCCAGGTGACAGAGGTGGTGTGCGCTGTTCCTCAGCCCTGCCCAGGTGACAGGTGTGATGTGTGCGGGTCCTCAGCCTTGCCCAGGTGACAGGTGTGGTGTGTGCGGGTCCTCAGCCTTGCCCAGGTGACAGATGTGGTGTGTGCGGGTCCTCAGCCCTGCCCAGGTGACAGATGTGGTGTGTGCGGGTCTTCAGTCCTACCCAGGTGACAGGTATGGTGTGCACGGGTCCTGAGCCCTGCCCAGGTGACAAGCGTATGCTGGTCCTCAGCTCTGCCCAGGTGACAGGTGTGTGTGCGGGTCCTCAGCCGTGCCCAGGTGACAGGTATGGTGTGCGTGGGCCCTTAGCCCTGCCCAGGTGATAGGTGTGGTGTGCGTGGGTCCTCAGCTCTGCCCAGGTGACAGGTGTGGTGTGCATAGGTCCTCATTTGTGTCTAGGTGACAGGTATGGTGTGCATGGGTCCTCAGCTCTGCCCAGGTGACAGGTGTGCTGTATATAGGTCCTCAGCCCTGCCCAGATGACAGGTGTGGTGCGCATGGGTCCTCAGCTCTGCCCAGGTGACAGGTGTGTGCACAGGTTCTCAGCCCTGCCCAGGTGACAGGTGTGGTGTGCACAGGTCCTCATCTGTGCCCAGGTGACAGATGTGCTGTGCGCAGGTCCTCAGCTCTGTCCAGGTGACAGATGTGCTATGTGCAGGTCCTCAGCTCTGCCCAGGTGACAGGTGTGTGCGCTGGTCCTCATCCATGCCCAGGTGACAGGTGTGGTGTGCGCGGGTCCTCAGCCCTGCCCAGGTGACAGATGTGCTGTCACCTGGGTCCTCAACTCTACCATCCATGCCTAGGTGATAGGTGTGGTGTGTGCTGGTCCTCATCTGTTCCCAGGTGACAGGTGTGCTTTGCACGGGTCCTCGTCCGTGCCTAGGTGACAAGTATGGTGTGCACTGGTCCTCAGCCCTGCCCAGGTGACAGGTGTGCCATGTCCGGTCCTCAGCCCTGCCCAGGTGATAGATGTGGTGTGCACTGGTCCTCATCTTTGCCCAGATGACAGGTGTGGTGTGTACAGGTCCTCAGCCCTGCCCAGGTGACAGGTGTCCTGTGTGCTAGTTCTCAGCCCTGCCCAGGTGACAGGTTCTGTGTGCTGGTCCTCAGTTGTGCTCAGGCTTGGGCTGTAGCTGCCGCCCATTCCCAGTGGACACGGAATCCTTGTGTTACCGAGTGACCTGCGTGTGCTGGGTGCTGCACCAGCCGGCTTTTCTGTTGCAGTTGCTTTTTAATTGTATCCATTAAGTAGACTTTCCACAAGAAAAGAGTATGACTTAATGAATAAAAGTTCAAGTAATATTTCTAAGAGTACTCTTAGTTGCAGAAAATTTGGAAAAATTCTAGGAAAGTGAAAAAAAGGAAATGAAACCACATTCATAGGTGTGATGAATTGTTAGGATTTCGTAGCATATGCCTGTTGGGTTTCTATTTAGCCATGTGTAATAAAGGCAGCTTTTCCAAGATGGGAGCGTACTGTACCTTCTGTTTCTAATCTTTTCACGTCAGTATATTGTCAGTGTTTTCCCTGGTCAGTTATTTTTTTCTACCATGTTTTTAGCAGCTGTACATTTATTTGGTATGTTGGGGAGTCATAGATGGTCAGTTACTGAAAAAGTGAAATAATTTTAAAAAAGGGAAATTAAAAAAAATGCACTAACACATTTTACATTCAGACAAATGTGCATCTGGTCCCCAAATCTCTTGGCTCTGGACTGAATGCCTGTTCTTGGAGAGTGGGCCACCCCTTCGAGCCACACCCATGGTACCGGGTTTTGATTTCTGGAGATTGAGTGGAGAACATGAAAGACGTCTCGGGACATGGAATGCAGACTCCTGGGTTGTTTTTGGTTTTCCCAGAATTCTGGAAACAGTGCCGCTGGCATAGGGGTATCTGGAATGAACAAGGCTGAGTCTGAGACAGACGTGCTGAGAGAGTCCTGTCGGCCTGGTGCTTTATAGAAGAGGGGGTGGAGTTAGGAGAGCTCTTCTACTGCATGGATGTGCCTAGTAATTACCCACTTTTCTGTGTTTGGGGATTCCGGTGGTTTCCAGTTAAATCTTCTCAAATTTGCACAAATCCACAGTGAGCCTTAGGATAACTCCTGGCGGTGACTTTGCCTGTGTGCGTGCATGGTCTTTGAGACTTACTGTCAGGTTGTTTTTAGCGCAGGGTGAGGTGTAGCCGTCAGGCTTTCCAGCTGCTGCGTAGTCGTTTACTTCCTCTCCTTGAAAGTATTAATGGCTCAGAGTAATTTATATGGAACTTATTTTAGACTCTGCTATTTCTTTTGCCTTTCAGAGAAATCAGGGTTTGAGTTAAAATATCTTATGTCACTACTGTTGATAGAACCTCGATTACATTTTGCGGGAGGCAGGATGAAGAGGGAGATGGCTCTGGTGGGAGTTCAGCTCTGACTTTGTTTCCATGACTGAATTTGAGGATTCCATTTGAAGTCATACCTCTTACCCGGTTATTGACTCTTAGAGGCCATTCCTGCTTTAGGGCTTTCTTGGACTTCAGAGTTGTTTTTAAGCATAGACACCTTGTCTGAAACGATGCAGCATGGGGGACCGATGTCTGCCTCAGTGTCGTCCAGGTAGCCTGAGTGGAGCTGGCTGTGGATGACGGGTTCCCCTCGCTTCGGGAGACCCTGGGTGTCCCCTCCCCTAGGGCGGCCAGGTTGGGGAGCAGGAGTCACACATTTGACAGCCTCATGGGGTGTGCAGCTGCAGAGCTGGAAACCCTGGTCCGTAGACTCGTGTCTGGGGGCTCTTCTGGCCGGCGCAATCAACTGACCATGACGACTTTTGCCTGGACTTAACCTCTTTTTTCTCTAACGCATGGAAAAGCAGGTCCTGTTGCAGTGGCCGGACCAAATCCTGTCTGGGGTAGAAGCGGGTGAAGGTGGCCAGCATCAAGGTTCATCTTGATGCCAGTCCGTGTCCTCAGCATCCGTCCCCCATCCCAGCCCATGGTTCCAGTGACATTTATCACATGTGAACTGTGATCCCGGAAGCCCTGCTTCATGGTTTCCGGCCATTTGTTCCCTGGAGCCCTGTTTTGCTCACTGTGGAGTTAGAAAGGCTGCTGGTGAGAAGGCTGTGCGTCCCCTCGCCCCGGCCTGTCCTGAGCTTGCCAACGGTGCATCCTCGCGAGTGGGTGTCCAGCCCTGCCCCTGAGTCTGCTGTGGCTCTGCTGCCTGCCCGGCACCGTAGTCAGGGTGGGTGCCTGAGTCCTCCAGACACCTGTTGTCTGGCCAGGGTTGCTGCTCCGTGTTGACCCCAAGCCACCCTGGAGGAGGGTTTCTGAGAGTGCTGGTGGCTCACTCTGTCCTTGGGTCACTTGGTTTTTGTTAAAATGGAAATTTAAATTCTTTGTAAGAAGGAAAAGAGTATAATGTAAAAAGAGAAGTTAGATTAACATACTGTTATTTTTAAAGTTGGCTGATAAATAGATGAACAGAGGATGGTCTCCACCTCCCACGGGCTGGTGGTGTACTTGGGTGAGGGCTGTGGGGGTGGCTCTTCCCTGAGGCCTCAGGCCTGGACGCTGTCGTGCTATCGGGCAGCGGGTGCTGCGTTTCCCTGGGGAGCGTTTTCCCTCCGGGACCGTGTGATGTGTTGTGAGGAAGCTGTGTGGGGCACGGGTCCCGGGGCCTTGCACGGCTGGGCCTTGCTAGCACTGCATCCTCAGGTGGGGTCTCCTGGCCTCCACGTGCTCTCCTATCTCATGTGGGGGGCTGGCTGCCCCCTCACCGCCCAGAGCCATGAGAGAGAAAGGAGGACGTCAGTTGCTTTGTCCCATTCTGGCTGAACTTGGATGGATTCAAATGAGTGAACATAAGGCTTTGATGAAATTAGGAGCACCTCACAGGCCCAGGCCCAGGTAAGACCACACTCCCAGCCATGAAGGCTGATCTGATCAGAGCTGGATGGATGGCCATCACGATGGCCAGTGTGAGGGCTCTGAGCTCAGGACCTTGGGGACCTTGCGGCCCCTGCCCCAGCATTGCACAGAGGGGTCCCGGCTTGCCTTGGGCACTGTTGAGAGTGATCGAGGGGGTGGCCAGAAACGGGAGAGGTGGACTCCCTGAGGCAGGAGGCCTCCTTGCAGACTGTGGCCTCCAGGAGGGCAGCGGGCGCGCAGTGTTCAAACACAGCAGTGACTTGGTAATGAAAGGGCAGCGGAGCCGCTGGCATTTCAGGTGCATCATCGTCAAGGGTGCGGAATCCAACTGTGTTGGGAGCCGCTTGCTCCTGGCACTCGGTGCCTGGCCGAGTCCCCATCTGGTCCCTCACTCCCCTCAGTCACAGCCCTGGAAAACCCCATCTGCCACTTCATACCACACAACCCAGTGCAAACCCACCCCAAAGACAGCGGGAGGCAGGACGCAAGCTCATGTTTGATGGCTGTGGAACCGACGTATGGGTTTTCCAGGCAGTTTTGCATTTGTGCCTGTTGTAGACAAGAGCATCATTTGGTGCTTCTCTGCTGGAAAAGCAGGCTTTAGAGTGGTGGCTGAAAGTCGGTCTGATTATACATTAGAGCAGCCTCTCCTGGGAGAGAGATGCTGACCTCCACCGATGGGACAGGGATCTGGGGAGGGTGTGGTGGTATGAATGCTTCCACATTTGATGGACATTGGAGGGGTTTAGGCTGCCTGGAGGGGTTTGCGTGGAAGTGCCACTCAGGGCTCCCGATGCTGGGGCTGGAGGGGAGGGGGCCAAGGTGTCGAATCCCATTCGGTGTGAAAGGGGGTTTTGCCTGTATTGGAGGAGAGGAAGGCAGTGCGGCCTCCGCTGGCATTGGTGATGTGCCTGCCTTCTGGGTGTCCACTCGTAAGTGGATGGGCCCCACACTTCATCCTTGCTGGGGCTTCAGAATCCACTGGTTTCCTGGAGGTTCTGGTGCCCCCTGAAGCACAGCCCCACCTTCCTAACCTGCCCCTCCTGTGACTTGCATTGTGTCTGAACTTACCTCCTTGCTCTTCAACTTTGTCTGCCTGATGGCTCCGGGCTTTTCCCTGAGGACCTGGGGTTTGTGTTGCCCACTTGGGTGGAGTCTGTGCCCCGCTTTCCTGGTCATTTTAAGTCATGTGGGGCCAGGAGGAGGCATTTTCTGTCCTTGCGTGGCTCACATTATGGCTCTGTGGCCACTGTCCCTCTGCCCACTCGGGTACGCCGGGTTCCTCTGAATCTTAGGGTGACATTGGGCCCCACCCTCACCCGCAGGGACTCATTATCTCTGGACCTCGTTAGGTGTGTGGCTTTTTCCTTAGCTTAGAAAATGAAATAGGCTTATTGCTTTGTTCAATTATGAAAATGGAAAGTTTATTTAAAAACTTAAATGTGCAGAAAAGTATTAGAAAGAAAGTAACCAGTCATTTGAAATGACAGACACAGGGGCTCTGCTGTTAATATTTTTTGGTGATTGTTTTTGGGGATAACCTAGATGTATGTGTCTAAACATGTGCAGTACAGGGTTTTAAATAAATGAACTCATGTTTTGTTCACTGCTATGTTTTACTCAACAGTTTGTTCTAGTTTTTTTTTCATGTCAGTAAATATAAGCAGAGATAATTCTAAAAAGTTTGTGGAACATGTCAGACACGCACAAAGGAGAGAGATTGGGCAGGTACCTCATCCCCGTCACAGACATGGGTGACTCCCTGCCGGGCCAGGTTGATCATTAAGTAGTTACTAAATATTCTGACATGTATCTCTCAGAGATCGTCATTCACTGTTACTGTCACATAGGCAGCATTTAGATTTCTCAAGTTTTCTCAAATTTGGAAAGTTTGTTTGATTTGGAGGCTTGCTCCCTTTCAGCAGCTGCTGGAGTCTGGTCACAATGCCCCCTCACTCACTCCACCCTGATGATGTGCTGCCCTGGCTGAATTTCATCCTTCGAAAGGTGTCGTGTGTTGGGAACCTTTGGGAGTGACTAGGATTGAATGAGGCCACCAGGCTGTAGCCCTCCATCCAATTGGATCAGCATCCTTATAAGCCAGTTTCCAGGCCGAGCCTGCCCTTTTCCCACCTTGTGAAGCCCAAGGAGGAGCTTCACCTTGTGAAGCTGGCTCTGCCCTGACCTCCAGCTTCCACCTCCAGGACAGCAAGAGGGAACCCTCGCACATAGGGCTCCAGGACCATGAGAGAGAACTTGTGCATGTAGGGCTCTGGGATCACAAGAGAGAACCCAGGACTGTGAGAGAGAACCCTTTCATGTAGGGCTCCAGGACCGTGAGAGAGAATCCGTGCACGCAGGGCTACAGGATCGTAAGAGAAAACTGTTGTATGTAGGGTTCAGGACTGCAGGAGAGAACCCAGGACCGCAGGAGAGAACCCAGGACCGCGAGAGAGGACCCAGGACCACAGGAGAGAACCCAGGGCCGCGAGAGAGAACCCAGGACCGCAGGAGAGAACCCAGGACCGCGAGAGAGAACCCAGGACCGCGAGAGAGAACCCAGGACCGCGAGAGAGAACCCAGGACTGCAGGAGAGAACCCAGGACCGCGAGAGGGAACCCAGGACTGCAAGAGAGAATCCAAGACCGCAAGAGAGAACCCTTTCATGTAGGGCTGCAGGACCATGAGAGAGAATCCTTGCACTTAGGGCTGCAGGATCATAAGAGAAAACTGTTGTATGTAGGGTTCAGGACTGCGAGAGAGAACGCAGGACTGCAGGAGAGAACCCAGGACCGCGAGAGAGAACCCAGGACCACAGGAGAGAACCCAGGACCGCGAGAGAGAACCCAGGACCACGAGAGAACCCAGGACCGCGAGAGAGAACCCAGGACTGCAGGAGAGAACCCAGGACCGTGAGAGGGAACCCAGGACCACGAGAGGGAACCCAGGACTGCAAGAGAGAATCCAAGACTGCAAGAGAGAACCCTTTCATGTAGGGCTGCAGGACCATGAGAGAGAATCCTTGCACTTAGGGCTGCAGGACCATAAGAGAAAACTGTTGTATGTAGGGTTCAGGACTGCGAGAGAGAACCCAGGACTGCAGGAGAGAACCCAGGACCACGAGAGAGAACCCTTGCACAAAAGGCTCCAGGACTGCGAGAGAGAACCCAGGACCACCAGAGAGAACCTAGGACTGTGAGAGAGAGCCCAGGACCGTGAGAGAGAACCTTTGTACGCTGGGCTCCAGGACTGCGAGAGAGAACTCTTGAATGTACGGCTGCAGGCTGTGGTGTTTGTTAGCGGGATCCGAATGGAAAGACTTGGTTCACATGTTTATTTAGGTTGCCTGCCGCACTTTGCCTTTATCTAAGCAAGTCTGTGATAAATGCACTGGCTGGGTTGGGCGTCCAATTACCCTCTTAATGGCTTCTTGGAAGTGCAGCTGCCCAGGCAGGGATTGAGGATGGGGCAGAGGACCTGGGCGCTGTCAGCCACGGCATCTCTGTCAGCCCAGGAGGGCAGGCTGTTGTTTGCATTTCTCAGATCACTAATGGGATAGCTAGAACGTCTTATCTTACGTTTGTTAACAGCTTTGTGTCTTGTGTATTTTCTTACAAGGTGATTGTCTTTTAATCAAGTTCTGATTCTTATCCAAGAACAAGGTTTGAGTCTCCATTTGGGTAAAGTTTTTCTTTACCTTTAGAAAAATTAGGATCTTTGTGAGAGTTTTAGTTTTGCAAATATAGATCTTGCTTGTAGGTTTGATCTCAGGGGTTATATATTTTTAAAAATTGTTGCTATCAATGAGTGTTTTTACCTATTGTATTTTCTAACTGGTTATTATTGCTCATGAAGGTCTGTTTTTTCTAGAATTTTTTTGTTTTATTTTTTATTTTTATTTTTTCTATTTTAATTTTTTATTTTGATAGGTTTTTAGGGAACAGGTGGTATTTGGTTACATGAATAAGTTCTTTAGTGGTGATTTATGGGATTTTGGTGCACCCATCACGTGAGCAGTGTACACTGAACACAGTTTTTGTAGTCTTATCCCTCACCCTCTCCCACCCTTTACCCTGAGTCTCCAAAGTCCATTGTATCATTCTCCGCCTTTCCATCCTCACAGCTTAGCTCCCATTACTTTTGTTTTTATACTTTCTTTACTCTGCTTGATATTTTCTAGCGTTCTTATGACTTAAAAAATCTTTAGTAAATAATAATACATAAAGTGCAAGAAAGCCTAAAGAATGATAACTATGTCTACTGTAAAATACACAGATGTGAAGTATACAGCTGTAGAACATAGGTGTGAAGTGTACAGCTGTTAAACACATAGGTGTGAACTATACAGCTGTAAAACACAGGTGAAGTATACAGCTGTAAAACACAGATGTGATGTGTACAGCTGTAAAACAGGTGTGAACTGTACAGCTGTAAAACACACAGGTGTGAACTGTACAGCTGTAAAACAGGTGTGAAGTATACAGCTGTAAAACAGGTGTGAAGTGCACAGCTCTAAAACAGATGTGAATGTACAGCTGTAAATCACAGGTGTGAACTGTATAGCTGTAAAACACAGGTGTGAACTGTACAGCTATAAAACACAGGTGTGAACTGTACAGCTGTAAAACGTGTGAAGTGTACAGCTGTAAAACACAGATGTGAACTGTACAGCTGTAAAACACAGGTGTGAAGTATACAGCTGTAAAACAGGTGTGAAGTGTACAGCTGTAACACAGGTGTGAAGTGTACAGCTGTAAAACAGATGTGAAGTGTACAGCTGTAAAACACAGGTATGAAGTGTACAGCTGTAAAACACAGATGTGAACAGTAGAGCTGTAAAACACAGGTGTGAAATATACAGCTGTAAAACACACAGATGTGAAGTGTACAGCTAAATGATTTTAAATATTGCAGGTGGCAACACAGCCGTCCAGGAGCCTCCCACACACGCCTTGGGGCAGCGCCCTCCCAGCCCGCACGCTTCCACCCCACCATGATTCTCCTCCTGTTCTGGAGTCCCGTGGTGAGAAGTAAGCTCTGTTGCCAGTTGCAGTGCCTCGTGCTAAGGATACCACTGCGGATGTGTTCTCAAGAACAGACGTTCGCCGTGTCCCAGTTTTGGCAGTTACAGTTATGACCATTTATAGCTGTGAACATCTTGCGTGGTCTTTGGCGCACATCTGTGGCAGATTTGCATGGGTTTGGCGCTGTGGGGTTGCCGAGCTGGGGGCAGACCCACGGGGGCTTGTGCCCGCAGCCGTTGGGCAGCAGGCAGCAGTGGCTCCTGGGGTGCTGCTGGGTGCCCGTGGCCTCCACCTGCACTCCTGGCCCCTGGGGGTGCTGTGTGTCGCCCCTGCCTCCGGCCCGCAGAAGGGCCTCTCTGTCTGGATGCTGAGTGACGTCTCCAGTCCACTCTCGGGTTTGGCTGCTTGCCTCTCTGTTCTGACTTACAGTGCTGCTTCTCTGTTCTGGGCATGGCCCTGGCCTGGGTCTGCGTGTTGCAGGCCTGTCCTCCCTGGGTGCAGCACTCTTGATTTTTTAAATTATTATATTTTGAGACAAAAAGTCTCTCTCTGTCACCCAGGCTGGAGTGCAGTGGTGTGATCTCAGCTCACTGCAACCTCCGCCTCCTGGGTTCAAGCTATTCTCCTGCCTCAGCCTTCCAAGTAGCTGGGACTACAGGCACACACCACCATGCCTGGCTAATTTTTATATTTTTAGTAGAGATGGGGTTTCTCCATGTTGGCCAGCTGGTCATGAACTCCTGGCCTCAAGTGATCTTCCTGCCTTGGCCTCCCAAAGCGGCTCCCTAACATGAGCCGCTGCACCCAGCTGATTTTTTTTTTTAATATATATTTTACTGCGTTTTAGGTTTTGGTATACATGTGAAGAACGGGCAAGATTGTTGCATACATACATGGCAATGTGATTTGCTGCCTTCCCATCACCTCTATCTGACATTTCTCTCCATGTTTTCCCTCCACAACTCTCCACCCTCCACTGTCCTTCCCCTAGTTCCCCCACAGACCCCAGTGTGTGATGCTCCCCTCCCTGTGTCCATGTGTTCTCATTGTTCAACACCCGCCTATGAGTGAGAACATGCAGTGTTTGATTTTCTGTTCTTGTGTCAGTTTGCTGAGAATGATGGTTTCTAGGTTCATCCATGTCCCTA
>CAUYQU010022571.1:0-26290 GCA_963574635.1 Cheracebus regulus
TTAGACTGTATTCTAGCCTGGGCAATAAAACAAGAATCCCATTCTCTCTCCCTCTTTCTCTTCCTCTTTCTTTCTTTCATTCTTTTTTTCTTTCTTTTGCTGTTTCTTTCTTTCTCCTTTTCTCTCTTTTTCTAAAATCTGTTCCTCTTTCTTTCTCTTTCATTCTTTTTTTCTTTCTTTTGCTGTCTTTCTTTCTCCTTTTCTCTCTTTTTCTAAAATCTCTTCCTCTTTCTCTTGCATTCTTTTTTCTTTCTTTTGCTGTTTCTTTCTTTCTCCTTTTGTCTCTTTTTCTAAAATCTCTTCCTCTTTTTTTCTCTCTTTCATTCTTAAAAAAAAAAGTAACAATTTTTAAAATACAAAAAATATATATATATATATTCAAAGGGTACAGGTCTTAGGGCTGTGAGTTTTAATTTGTGTAATTTTTATTTTGGAAAGGAAATTGCAGCTTTTTTCTAGTAATTTTTTGTTTGTGAGTACTGTTTTCTAGATATAGAAAATGAATATTCATAAACCTAGATAGATGATCAGATTTTAGGATATTTTGCTTGCATGTGATTTTATATTTATATACTATAATAGCATTGTAAAGTTTATAACAAGAATATATCTTGATAAATCATCTGTAACCATGAGGAGGTTAAAAAAATTTGAGGCTCACTGAAAAGTGTGTGACTTACCCACTTTCTGATATTGCTAGTATTAGAGAGAAAACTAGAATCTAGGCCTTTATTTTCCTTATGTAATGATTTTATCTAATTATTATTTATTTTCTTAAATCATTGCATTAATACATTTTTCACAAGTAGCACAGATGTCAATGTTTGCAATAATTAAGTTTTTAAGTATATTTTTATAATTATAAATAAAACCCTGATATTTGTTACAGAGTAGGCTTTTTTATCATATTTTTACAATAAAAATTAAGCAATTATAAAAATAAATAGCCTAGTTTTTCAATTGGTATAAGTTGGCTTTATTTTATACTGCTAATAAAGGCACATTATGTTCAACCATTGCAGTTATCACTGAAATGCACGTCCATTAACTGAAACATTAGGCTCAGTATATAATTACTGTCTAGAGCCAATATCTTTGTGAAGCTGTACCTATAATGCTATTAAATTATAAACAATATTTGTAAACTAATATTTAAATAATTCAGAATTGATATAATCTTTTTGCAAGCTTAAACATGAATGCTGTATACATTTAGTTTGTTGTTTTTATGTGCTTAGAAAAATATGGGAATTCTCAAAGATAATTGAAATATGTCTTGAGATAGATGAATTTTTAATATAATTGCTATAACCTAATACCTATCATTATTTCTGAAGTCTTTTTTTTCCATATTTTTTATTGTGAAAAGATATATACAACATAAAATTTACTATCTTAACCATTTTAAAGTATGCAGTTCAGTGATATTAAATACATTCATATTGTTTTGCAACCATCACAACCCTTCATCTCCAGAAGTCTTTTCATCTGCAAAACTGAAACACTATACCCATTAAACAATAATTTCCATCCTCGCACTAGTCCTTGGCAACTACCATTCTACTTATTGCCTCAGTGACTATGACAACCCTACGTACCTCATATAAGTGGAATCACACAGTATTAGTGTTCTAGTGACTGGCTTATTTTACTTCACATATTGTCCTTAAGGGTAGTTTATAGTGTAGAATAGATCAGAATTTTCTTTTGTTTTAAGGCTGAATGATATTCCATTATATGTGTATATCACATTTTGCTTATCCATTCATTCATCAGTAGACACTTGGGTTGTTTCCATGTTTTAGCTATCATGAATAATGCTGCTATGAATATGGGTATACAGATATCTCTTCCAGAATCTGCTTTCAGTTCTTTTGAAGTAGAATTGCTGCATCATGGATAATTTTGTGTTTACTTTTTTGAGGAACCTCCATGCTCTTTTCTACAGCAGTTGTACCACTTAATATTTCCACGAACATTGCACAAGGGTTTCTCCACATCCTCACCAACACTTGTTTTCTACTTTGTTTTACTGAAGTCTTTTATTCATACACAATAAAATATGTATAAATTCGATTTACAAAAAAACTAAAGTGGCTATAATCAAGCTTTTTAACACAATGGGTCTTTTTGGGCCTATCAATGCAAAATTGCTTTTAAATCTGAATATATTGACTATTAAAATCTACTGGACTTGTATTTTCAATTAAATGTACCACCTTTCTTTACTGTTACCACATTTGGAAGGGTGTTTTGATGATTATTAAATATGGATGCCTCCCAATTTTCTACGATGCTCCTTTTCAATTTATATAACTTACATGTTATTATATGACATTACTTATTCATTTGGCACTGCTAAATTTTCATTTTAGTTGGCTTGGGTATATATCTCCAAGCCATTTAATGAGTTAAGAGACTTCCTGTCTCGTTTTGTCCCTGCCACTAAGGCCGTACCTTGTAGTGGAAATTATTTGGGTTTTGAAATCTGATGAACTTGATTTCAGTGCCAATCTTTATCACTTAGTAGGTTTGTGGCAGTTAGGCAATTTACCTAACTTTTCTGCATGTCAATTTTCCTAAATAAAACACTTCTGGATTATTCGAGGGTTAGAGATAATAAATATAAAGAATGTCGAACAAGATTGGTGTTCACTAAATCATAGCTATTAACATTGCTTTACTTGTAACTTTGGATAAGTTACTTATAATGTAAATCTTAGATTTACTTCATGTAAAATGAAAGGACTGAATTGGATTAGAATAAATGGATCTTAAGACCCTTGATAATATACAGATATTTTTATTTTGTACACTTTTGTGAGATTTGTAGTGTTTATCAGATTCATAAAGTGATTTGTAAATCCCCCCAATAAAAGGGTAAATTCTAAACTAAGTGATCTCCCAGTTATTTTCTTATGATAAAATTTTTTGTTTATAGGCTACATAGTCAGCCTCAGTGTGACTGAGGTTAGGGAAATTATTTTTGAAAAAATGTTTAAACTAAGACCTCAGAATGTAAATATTTGTTGCTTTTAAAAGTAATTATTGTAGTCTTCCAGCTTTTGATAATGATGGAAGCACTTGTATCAAATAACCATCTTGCTGATAACAATTATAACCTCTGGACAAAAAATTAAGAAAAAAAAAACACTGTTTGAAGGCAATGGAGAGTGACCCAAAGTAGGTAGAAATTGGAGGTAAGATGCACCTTTATGGAAAGGAGCCAAACTGGTTGAGGTCTACATTTATCTGACTTATTCTTTAAAGAAATGCACAAGTTTATGTAGTATATTGGAAATACAGCTCAAGCAGAATCAGCCCTCTTTTTGATGAGTTAGAGGATGATATTTAGGGCAATGCAAGCAGGTGAAAATTGGGACTTATCCAGAAAGGAAGGAGCCACAAAGTGAGGGAACCCCCCAAAATTTGTATGCAAGTTTCCCCCAAACCCTTGCAGGACAAGATTTGAGGAAACCCAGATGCAGTAAGGAACAATAGTCAGAAAGCTTAAATAATTAGAGAGAGATCTTAGCAGTTGCTGGAGATGCCCTTTAGAATTATAGCCCTGGTAAAACAGAAGAAATTGGTAAACACCTCAGGCTTGGTACTGAAAACATGAAATGGCCAACATAGTATGGATCTTATCCTATAATTAAGATCTCTGTGATAAACCAAAGCCAAACTGAAATAGCTATCAATCTATTCTAACCTTTAAGCAAGCCCTTACAAGGTTAAGGTGACCTTCCATTAATTCAGTTGTCGGCAAGAATAAAATTCATTATTTTCTGGAGGAAGCTAATATAATAGAGAGTTCCAAGATTATATGTAGTACCCAGCCAGAAATGAATAGACAAGTGATGAAACAGGGAAAGGCAATTCATCAGAAAAACATCTACAGAAAGAGACCAGAAGTTCACTTAGATGCTGGATTATTAGATAGGGACCTTAACTATACTAAATAAGCTGAAGAATCTAAGGGGAAAAAAGGAGGAAACTCCTCTATCCCCCACAAATCACCAATATCAGTGATGAAAGAGGGGACATCAGTATAGATCCTACAGACATTAAAAGGATTATTAGAGAACCTGATGAATAAGTTTATATCAGTAAATTTGAAAACTTAGAAATGACAAAATCTTTTTAAAAAGAACTTACCAAAACTAATAAGAAATGGAAAATCTAAATGGGTTTACATTTTAATAAAAGGAATTCTAATATGTAATTTAAAATCTTCATACAAAGGAAATTACAGGCCCATATGGTTTCACTGGTGAATTCTATCAAACATTGGAGGAAAAAATACCACTCTTACATAAACGTTCAGAAAGGAAGAGAAGAACTTCCCAGTTTTTTTTTATGAGTCTAATCTAACCAATACAAAAAGCTGACAAGGGCATTTCCAAAAAAGATTGCAGACTAACATCCCTCATGACCACAGACACAAAAAGTCCCGATAATTTTCAACTTTATGCAAATGATTAGGTTTGAAAAAGAATTCATCAGTTTTTTAAGATTAATTCAACTAACAGTAGCTATTGTACTGCTTGTATTTGTTTAGTTTGCAATCACATAATAATGTGAATAAGTATTGATGTTATTACCCAATTTATTATCAGAAATGGCCAGGTATCATATGAGGATAACCAATTAGTGTAGTTTCTGGTCTCTCCCTTAGTACTTTTATTATGGGACTTTAAGTCTCATTATAATTCTTTCTGTTCTTTGTATTTGTTTAAAAGGAATTGAATTTTAACCCATTTTTCATAATTATGGAAATTTATTTTTTCCAGTGATATATTTTGGAAACTTTCAAACCCACAGAAAACTTAATAATTTAACAAATGCCTTCATACTGTACATTTTTCCACATTTGTTTTACCTCTCTTTGTACATCTACATATACATTTAAACATATATATGATATATAACCTTTTTGGTAAACCATTTGAAAATAAGTTATATAACATCGTGAGACTTAACCCCTAGTATTTTTTTATTTATCTCCTGAGAAAAGGAGTATTCTCATACACAAACACAATGCTATCATTACACTCAAATGTAATGATATGAGTATTATTTACTCCATAGTTTCTAGTTGTTTCTCTTGTTTGTCCCAGTAATGTCCTGTATAACACTGATCTCCCAATGTTCTGGATTATAGACATGAGCCACTGTGCTCAGCCTGTCTTTAGTCTTAAGTGCACTTATTACATCTGTGATCCATCACAACTATAATTAGTGTAATTATTTGTCTTCTTCACAAAACTGTGAACTGCATAAAAGAAGGCTTTGTGTCTGTTGTTCACCATTGTATCCACAGCACCAAGCACATTTTCTGATACTAAATATTTGTGAAATGAAATAATAAAGGAGTATATTATGTCTTTTAATTATCACAAAAACCCTGTAATTTATTATTTCTCTTTGGGAGGCTTTTAAATTCCCTGGGAGAAATTTGGTAAAGAATAATTATAATAGCTGCCATTTATTGAGAAACTCCCATGTGCTTACTATTCACTAGGCTACATACACAATCTGATTTTAACCCTTAGAACACCCCTACGATGTAGTTAACTTTATTCCTGTTTTTATATGGGGAAACAGGTTCAGAGAAGTTATTTCATTTGACTAGTGTTAGTGGGCTAACTGTGTTAGTAACACAGTTAGTGACAGAGCCATGATTCAAACCTAGTTAATCTTTCTCTAAATGCTCTTATACTCTACCATTGTATGCTACTGCCTTCTAACCAGATAGTTACTGAGAAAATTCCTGAAATTTCTAATTTTATCGCAAGGCTCCCATTAATTTTCCCCCTTTCACTGCTTTAATGGAAGAGTTTAAAGTTAGTGTCTATACATACCGGCTCATGTATTCATTAATAATTTATATTCACACAATGATTGTAGAAATACAAGTGTTTCTTAGATTACCAAGTATCTGAAATCGTGAAGAAATACTGAAATTGGTAATTTGGTTTGGATCTTTGAAGAGATCCTGTGGAATTGCTTTGCAAAAGTTACAACTGGTTTACAATTTTTTTCTTCATTGTCATTAACAAGTTTTGACCTGAAGATGAGAAATTATTTACAAATTTCAATTAAGTACTGAAATGCTTCATATTTTCTCTACTTCAGAACAGGGGTCCCCAACGCCCAGGCCACGGATTGGTACTGGTTCGTGACCTGTTAGGACCTGGACTACACAACAGGAGGTGAGCGGTGCGTGAACAAGCATTACTGCTTGAGCTTCACCTCCTGTCAGGTCAGCGACGGCAATAGCTTCTCATAGGAGCACAGACCTTATTGTGAACACACACAAGTGATACAGGTTGTGTACTCCTCATGAGAATCTAACTAATGCCTGATGATCTGAGGTGCGACAGTTTCATCCAGAAGCTCCCCCGCCCTCCGTCCGGGGAAAAATTTGGTCCCTTATGCCAAAAACAATGGGGACCGCTGCTTTAGAACATGCAGTAAAACTCGAATGGGTTGTTTAAGAGTCTGTTTCTTTAATGAATTTATCACATAAAACCAGACATTGCTTTGAAAAAGTGCAGCTTATTTTACTCTGTTACTACTATGTGTAGTTCAAGATTCTTAAAGATTCAGCTACTTTAAATCAATGTCTTAAAGCGTTAATTTTTGTCTGTTCTTTCAGCATTGGCATTCATTTTTGTCATGGAATATTTTATCTCCTTATAATGCTCTTGAAGTGTTTATAAGTGCAATTACCTATGATAGTTTGGTAGAACTAAATACTTTGTCCCTTTTTCTATTTGTGAGATTTGCAGATTGTATTATGGCTTTTTCTGAAATTTTTTGTTTTGCAATGTGCCTTTGTAAGAAATTCATAGACTTGCATATTCAAAAAGAGTCTGTAAAGCATTTGAACTAGCCCCAGTAGGATCATATTATAATTAATAATAATGTCACCAGGGCTTGCATAATAATGCATAATAATTTTCTTTACACTTAAGTTTAACTACTAAACTTTGTAGACTAATATAGTGATTTTCATCACAATGATCACCTTTTTTATTTGCCTCTTGAACTAGATGTAAGAACGGAGACCACTAGACCTAGTTTTTTATGGTTATTTTGTAGAATGGGAATTGGGAACTGAAATTGAGGAAGTGATTTCAATTTCATATAAATTTTTCTGCTATTAATTAGTTGGCCTATTAAATTTTTAGAGTAGCTATTGAAATTTTGCAACCAATTTTATTCTAAGTACTTTATTAAAGTATCATCTGTTAGCTTTTTGTATCATCTCACCATATTATCTTAATGTGGCAAAATGGAATTTTTGGCTTACTGATTTTTTACATTAGAATTAAGTGATACCCATGCATACCAATAACATTGAAATTCCAGGCTTTCCCATGAAGGAAAACAGTTAACGCGAGATTTATAAGGCACTGCAGAAAAAAAAAGAAACACTAATACATTTTTAATTTAAAAAGCAAAAATTAATAGTGTTGATGGGGGTGGAATAGATACTGCAGAATCCTAAAGTTTACTAATTAAAATTGTTCATATATGTAAGAAAGACACATTATATTTTAAATATAGGTTCTAATATTAAAAGAAGAAAATCATCAATTTTGAAGATGAAACACATTTTTAGGAATCCTATATGGAAACTTCAATAAGGACATTTTAATACCAATGGAAAACCTGATTGAAACACATTAGAGACTTATCAGGCACTGGTGTTTGGAATGCCAGATAAGTTAAACGCTGTGAGGATATACAGTCTTATAAATCACTGCTAGCATAGCTATAATATGTGAAGATAATGTGTTAATTTGGACTGATGCTGAATGTAGATATATTCCGTATCTAACCTTAAGCATTTAAAAAAAATATTTCAGGATTAATTATTTTGTCCAAAAAAGCAATTTTTGATTATTGATCTTCTCAGAATTGATTTGTAAGGCATCATGATCAATTGTGATTAGCATCTTTATTATTGTAATATCCATTCATAGTTTCAGGCTTTTGATACCTTGTTACCTTTGTCTCTTCCAACTTTCGCGGAGACTTTCTTTGCTTGCATATAGAAAAGAGCTAGAAGCTAATGGAGAATGTGCAAACCTGCCTTTTTTACCCTCTCCTAAGAAAGGAGAATTCATCCACTGCCACTGTACTTTTTTTTCTTTTCTTTTTGTCTTGCACAGAAGACTGACATCTTCCTGTGAAGGGCTTGTGGCAAACCTATCCAACTCGGGTTTCTTCTTCCTTGAGAACAATCTGATCCATCATCATCTGACCCAGGGATGACAGTCTAAGGGTCCAGGTGAGGGCAAGTCAGTGTATATCTTAAGCCAGTTCTTTTCTGGTCAGGTAAGTCACACTCAGGCATGAACTCACTCAGCATCAGTCAGCCTTAGTTTTTTAAAAGTTTCCTAGTCCACAGAGAGATAATATAGTTTATCTATTCATTTATTCTAGGACGCACCTAAACTATTGATGGTTAATCACATTATTAATTAATTCCATTCTCGGTATAATGCGATCATTTTCAACACACTTGTTCATCTTAAATTCCAGAAATCTTAAAAGGAGTATATGTGTATGGTGAGAGGGAGAGAAATATTGAAACGGATGGGTGTTTCTAGTTGCAATTTTAATATTGATCCTTACCTCCATTTTTATTTTACTCGTAAGAGTTTAGAACAACAAAATCAGTCTAGAATATATTATCTTATACCTTTGTAATTTTAATAACTTTTAATTATGTTTGTAGATGGCTTGGAACCAGAAGCTGATTGAGAATATTAGAGCTAACATTTGCACCCATGGTCATCACGAAGGTCTTTGTTGGCTTGCCATGAATTCTTTCATTTAATGTCAAAATGACTAAGGCAGAGACAAGAATTTTCCTATTCTGTGTCCCACTTCCATATTCTAGTTATAAGAAACTTCTGATTGTGCCTCAGGCAAGTGGTCATGGTTAATTGAAACTCGGTTTTGTACCTTGATGCTATCTTACTACTTGGGAAGTAATTTAGGTCTGTGGCTATGAGGCTATTTTCTGGACATCTTATTTTTCAAAAGTTTGTCTTTTTAATTGTGGGAAAAAAATCTACTTTATATTCTGACATAAATAATCTTTCAAAATGCACTTGTGTATTTTGTGAAATTTGTTTTATAGGTTGCCATTTTAAGTAAATTATAAATCTTATGAAACATTAATTTGTTTCATCATGATAATAACATTGTATGCATTTGATCATGAAGAAAACAGAAGTACTTTAATATACCTTGTCTCTGACTTTCACCCACACATCGTAGATAGGAATAAATTAGGCATTTATTTCTCCTATTGGCTAATTTTCCAAGTGACTCTTAAGTTATGAACTGAAGTTAATATACTTCAGTGAGTTTGCTGCAGTAGTGACTCCTGGTCACTAGGAAGAAGAGAGATTGTCTTCCTCTGAAATTTTTCCAACCATGAAGCTAAATGGATTGTAAGAGTACTGCTGGCTTCTTGAGATACATTGTTTTGTGTTTATTACTCAAAACATCTGTACTAGTTTTGAGCAAGAGAACATTTCTTTGACTAGAAAGGCAACTTTTTAAAGCATTCATTATTTGGAACCGTTTTACCATTGGAATCTAAATAAAGTAGTTGTTTACTTGAGTCTATATTAGGACAACTAAGTTAGTATGCACCTAGAAATTGTTGGGTACAAACTCTCTGTTTCTATCCCATTATCTTTGTGTAATATGTGCAGAAGAATCAAAATATGTATTGGGTATTTAAAAATGTTTTCAGTGATACATCTCTTGAACAGAAAATGCATTTATTTAACTCTGCATCAGATTCTAATAGAAAATTATTTCCCACTAGATCATAAGTGTTTTAAGATGATTAGGTGCCTGTATGTGCATTGTATGAGTATGTAAACATATCCTAACCCAATTTTATAGATATATAAAGTAATATAAATATTTAGAAATCTCAATAACATCACTAAACCAAGAATGTCATACATATTAAAGCATGTATTAAATATTTGAATCTGTGTTGTAATGAACTCAGTGGGCATGTTTCAAAGGCTTAGGAAGTAGCACAGAGTTCCATTATGCTCTTGGGCTGGGCAAATCAACTACATCCTCAAAAGGTTGTAATGCTGTGTATTAAGGGACATACTAACTGATTATACTTTACTATAAGCAAAACAAAATTAGAAAAGCAAATTTGTTATAAAAAATAAGGAATTGATGATTTCCAAAACCAAATATGTGACTTTTGGACTATTCCATATGTTGTTGGATTGATCTGCCTTTTCTTACATAAGAGCATACTGTTGGACCCCACCATAAGCCTTACCTGTTTGATAAAATATGTTATATTTGGAAGATAGCATAGCCTAGAACCAGGCATTACAGAGGTGATGTGCTGAAATTGGGGGTTCTTTTCCTCATTCTCGCTTTCCAGTCAGGATCTGATTGCAGTACTATAATACACATTAACATTCAAATCACGTTTTAAATTTCTTTGTGTTCATTTTCTGGCCTCTGTAGGACACACACAAAAAAGACCAGTGAATGTCATTTCTTCTAAAAAGCTCTTTAAATGCATTCAAGATGCCAGAAATAACCCTTTTTTACCTCCTGAGTAGTGGCAGCATGCAATGGTATAGAAAGAAATAATCTCCCTAGCTTTTCATTTGGTGATGTCTTGCCATTAACTCATAAAAATGTATATCCTACTATTATCTCTACCATGCCTTCATGTCATTGGTTAGATTGCCCGATGACTACTAATGTCTTAATAGCCACAGAATATTTCCAAAAGGTGGCACCCACTTTATAAAATGTGTCTATGGTTGCTAAAGTCTTACTTGGCTAGAAACAACTAAATTTAGTTGACCGAGTAAAATTGTATAGTGTTAGAATATGCCACTTAAAACGAACAAACAGTGATTTACTTTCAGTTCTGAAAATATTCAGAAGGATTTGTTATCTCTTGCAGACCTTCCTGCAAACTACTAATGGGATGAACACAATATATCACTTTTATAATAGTGAGCTATTAAAGGCAAGCATAAAGCAGTCTGAAGCCCATAAGTGCTGCCAACAGCTCCTGCTTTAATGAATTCCCTTTTAGATGTCCATTAAATGCTCGTGGCAAATGTACTCATAATGGAAATGGCAAATCTAAATGGGTAGATATGAATAATCCATGGAGTTTAAATTCTGTTTATGATCATCTTCACATTTAGTTTTCAAGACAACGCAGTTTAGTTTTCATTACAGTTTGGAATAAAGAGGACAGGGAGTAATTGATTGCTTCAAGCAGATTAAAATCAATGGTTTTCTTTTCAAAGAACCAGTTCAATGCAGTAATTCCAACTTTAAACATTGATTTAGAGGACTCAACACAAAATGTTTTGTGCTGTGTGAACTTTTATATAGGAAGACTGATATTAATTTTATTCCCCTATATATCTATATAGTGAAATATAGAGGTTGTTAGTAGCATGTGCATGACTTAATAGTGATCTATATTAAGTCATTTTTATATTATTGCAGTCATATAATGAATCAATGAGATTCCCGTCATCAGTGTAATACTGTTTGTAACCCATTAGCACAGAGAAATTACAGCCCATCATACATCATTACTGTGATTGAGGCTTTATTACCATATTCTCAAATTGCTTGCTTGCTATAAAACTAAATAGACACAAGACAACTATAGGTGGAGTAGAGACTGTGCATTATTGTGCTACAGTAATGAGGGATTATTGTACCATAATGGGGTGAAACTTACGAGGAAAATAAACTTGGCAGTAATAGAAAACTGGAGACTCTTTTTACATTTGTTTTTATTACTTTAAAGGTCAAATATATTTGTTATGCTTAGGTTATTGTTTATGTATTACATGAATCATAGCCTTTTAATATTTTCTAAAGATTGTTTTTTTTAAACCACTGCTACTCCTCCTTACCAAAAAAAATTATATCCTTTCAAAGTCTGTAGCCTGATGCACTTTGAATGCTTAGGATTGGACTTGGAATCTGTGTTTTTCCTCTTTTGAGATGAGATGTTTTACTGCTACTAAGCCTACCATTTCTGAGGGTGGGTAGAACCTTTTAAACTTTAGGCTATTTTTAGCACACTATACATTTTATTTATAGCGTGGATAGGCTAGTGGTCTTCTGGCTCTTCAGTTGAAATAGTACGAATGCAGCAATATTCTAAGCAATGAATACAGGTTTAAAATATGGAACTGTTTAGGACCTGATTGTAAACGACTTTTGATGTTTCAAAGACAAAAATAGAAAAAATATATTGCATCCATATTAAAGAAGAAAATCCTACAACAGTAGAACTTATTATAACCTGGGACCAGGCTGTCCTCTTTGGAAAAATATGTTATCTATGTTGCCTTTTCTAACTTTACAAGAGGTTAAGTTAACCTCAAGTTGCTTTGGCTAAGAATTTATGTGTAAAGAATTTTATAATCATGAACATATGCTAATTTCTGGCTTTTATATTATTATTTGATATTTATTCATTTAATTTATTTTTTAACAGACAGATCTCACTCTTGCCCAGGCTGAAGGGTATGTCACCATAAATGGAGCTTATTAGTTAAATTATGCCTATGTTCATTCACTCTCTGTTGAGTCTTGTTTATGAGTTACAACACTGAGAGCATAATTTGAACAGTATGAAGCCCCATGTACTGACTTTGGAGAAAAGATTGCATGGATTTAAAGTTCTGCTCAGTGCAGAGTGGTTTTCTGATGTCAGTCTCATTGTGATTTGATACTATGACTATTTAAATATCAAACATTGACCTGTCTGGGCAACATAGTGAGACTCTGTCTCTACTAAAAATAAAAATAAAAAATGAACTGGGCATGGTGGCACATTCCTGTAGTCTCAGCTTCTCAGGAGACTGGAGCAGAAGGATCATTTGAGCCCAGGAGTTCGAGGCTCTAATGAACCATGATGATGCCACTGCACTCTAGCCTGGGCAAGGGTGAGACCCGTCTCTAAAATAATAAATGAATAAATATCAAATAGTAATATAAAATAAAAGCCAAATATTAGCATATGCTCATGATTATGAAACACTTTACATATACTTTGCCAAAGCAATAGTAATCTCTTGTTAAGTTAGAAAAGGCAACATATTCTTCCACAAAGGACAGCTTGGTCCCAGGTTATCGTTAAAAGCCACTTACACATTACTCTTATCGTTATCATATGTAATTACCACTCCCTTTGTAAAGCATATTTTTTGTTTATAACACATACTGTAGTTGTAGTGGGATAAAACCTGAATGCTTGCTTACCAAATAAGAACTCCAGTGAGACGTGCTGTATAAAAGGAGAGCTTAGAATTGGCTGAGGGGACTAGGCCTAAATGATGCCTCAGCCAAGTCTACCTAGTAAACATCCTAATCAACCGACTTCTTCTCATGCTTGCCAGAGCATATAGCCACTTTGAATTACGTGAATGTTTTTGTGACTGGGTTCATTTCATCACTTTGTGGGAGCACCTTGCATGTTAAAAACAGAGGTGCAGTGCAAAAGCAGAATGCCAGAAATAATAGTGAGAGGCAAAGTTAGAGAAAAATGCATTTTAAATCTTTAAAATCCTCTATGACTTTTACCGGCCTCAACATCTTCTGGGGAAAAAGGGGAGAACATGAGTAAATTAAAGGATTTTTTCTTTCTTTCTTTTTTTTTGAGACATAGTCTCGCTCTGTTGCCCACGCTGGAGTGCAGGATTGCCATCATGGTTCATGGCAGCTTCAACCTCCAGGCTCCAGTGACCCTTCTCCCTGAGCCTCCTAAGTAGCTGGGACCACAGGCATGAGCCACCACATGTTTGTTTTTTTTAATAGTCAGATTGGACATACAGCTATCCATAAAAATACACAAGAAAATTTTAAAAAGCAAGTGCTAAGAAGAAAAATAGAATGAAATCGTACAGCGTAAGAAGTACTAGATGAGGTTGTTATATATATACTTTTTTGTAGAAGGCCTTTCTGATGAGATGGCATTTAAGCAAAAATCTGAATAAAGTGCAGGACAAGCCAAGATATTTATGGTTAAAAAAAAAAAAAAAATCCCGGGAACAGTGAGTGCAGATGTTCTGAGAGAGAGGCATATTTGGTGTCTATGCAGAACAGCAAGACTGCTATGGTTCAGCAGATAAAGGAGGAAAACATAAATTAAACATGATACCTTAGTAATTTTTTAAATGAATTTAATAACATTAAATTTTTTTTGTTTGATTAGGTTTTTGCTATTAGAGAGGTGGTTCTAAGTCAAATGAGGCTTCTAATATTTTTCTTAATATATTGGAAATGACCTGATTTTTTAAAGCATTTAAATATGCTTGGACATATTAACCCGATCATATATATCTTTTGTGGAGATTTAGAGTTTTTGTTTTGTTTTTTTAGGTTTTTTTTTTTTTTTTTTTAGTGATACAGGCTTTATTATCTTCCCCATTTTGCAGATGAGGACACTGAGACATTAACCCAATGGCTGATAGCTGGTAAGTGCTAAGGCCAGGAATCAAATTCAGAAAGTGTAACCCAGCTTCTGAACTTTTAGCCATTGGTTGCTGTTTCTTTCTTTCTTTTTTTTTTTTGTTTTGTTTTTTCTTTTTTTTCTTTTTTTTTTTGTACTTTAGGTTCTGGGGTATATGTGTAGATCATGCAGGATTGTTGCATAGGTACTTACATAACAATGCGGTTTGCTGCCTCCATCCCCCCATCACCCACATCTGGCATTTCTCCCTACATTATCCCTCCCCGACCTCTCCACCCACCCGCTGTCCCTCCCTTGGCCACCCACAACAGACCCCAGTGTGTGATGCTCCCCTCCCTGTGTCCATGTGTTCCCATTGTTCAACACCCTCCTATGAGTGAGAACATGCAGTGTTTGATTTTCTGTTGTTGTGTCAGTTTGCTGAGAATGATGATTTCCAGATTCATCCATGTCCCTAAAAAGGACATGAACTCATTGTTTTTTATGGCTGCATAGTATTCCATGGTTTATATTTGCCAAGTAATTTCAACTCTTAGATTCAGGGGTATGTGTGCAGGTTTGTTCCGTGGGTATGTTGTATAAAGCTGAGGTTTGGGATACAGTAGAACTTGTTACCAAGGTAGTGAGCATAGTACCCAGTAGGTTTTCTTTTCTTTGTTTGTTTCTTTTTTTTTTTTTTCCTTCAAGACAGAGACTTGCTCTGTTGCCAAGGCTGAAGTGCAGTGATATGATCTCAGCTCACTAAATCTCCACCTCCCAGGTTCAAGCTATTCTTGTGCCTCAGCCTCCCAAGTAGCTGGGACTATTGGTGTTTTCTGCCATGCTCAGCTAATTTTTGTATTTTTACAAAATACAACAAAGTGTTCAGGCTATTTTGTTGGCCAAGCTGGTCTCAAACTTCTGGCCTCAAGTGATCCATCCACCTTGGCCTCCCAAAGTGCTAGGATTACAGATGTGAGTCACCTCTGTGCCTCTCCCCAGTGTCTCTTGTTGCTGTCTTTTTGTCCATGAGTACTTAATTTTTAGCTCCCAGTTATAAGTGAGAGCATGTGGTATTTGGTTTTCTTTTCCTGTGTCAATTCACTTAAGATAATGGCCTCCACCTGCATCCGCATTGCTGCAAAGGTCACAATTTCCTTCTTTTTTATGGTTGCATAGTATTCTATGGTGTGTATATGCAACTTTTTCTTTTTTTCTTAAAATTTTCTATTTTTTTTTCTTTATAATTTCAGCATTTATTTTTAAGATTTTGGGGGTACATGTGCAGGTTTATTACATGGGTATATTGCATGATGCTGACGTTTGGAGTACGATTGAACCTATCACCCTGGAAGTAAGCATAGTACCTATAGTTTTTCAATCCTTTCTCCCCCTAGCAGTCCTGTGTCTCTTGTTGCCATCTGTATGTCCATGGTTACCCACTGTTTAGCTACCACTTATCAGTAATAACATGTGGTATTTGGTTTTCTGTTCCTGCGTTAATTTGCTTAGGATAATGACCTCAGCTGCATCCATGTCACTGCAAAGAACATGATTTCATTATTTTTTATGGCTGTGTAGTATTTCATGGTGTATATGTATCCTCTATATTTCCTTTACCCAGTCCACCATTGATGAGCATCTAGATTGATTCCACATCATTGATATTGTGAATCATGCTGCAGTGAACGTATGAGTACATGTGTTTTTTTGGTAGAACAATTCATTTTCTTTTGGATCTATGCCCAGTAATAGGATTGCTGGGCCAAATGGTAGTTCTATTTCAAATTCTTTGAGAAATCTCCAAGGTGCTTTCCATAGTATCTGAACTAATTTACGTTCCCTCTAACAGTGTTTTAAGTGTTCCCTTGTCTCTGCAGCTTTGCCAGCATCTATTTTTTTTTTTTTTGACTTTTTAATAATGACCATCCTGACTGGTATGCAATGGTATCTTACTGTAATTTTGATTTTCATTTCTCTGATGATTAGTTATGTGGAGCATTGTTTCATGTGTTTGTTGGTGCTTATATGTCTTTTTTTGAGAAATGTTGGTTCATGTCCTTTGGCCACATTTTAATGGAGCTGTTTTTTGCTTGCTGAAAAGTTTGCTACAAAGTTTGGATATTAGATTTTTGTTGGATGCATAGTTTGCAAATATTTTCTCTCATTCTGTAGACTGTTTACTCTGTTGATAGTTTATTTTTCTGTGCAGAAGCTCTATAGTTTCATTAGGTTCCATTTGTCAGTTTTTATTTCTGTTATGATTGATTTTGAGGACATAAACATAGTTTCCCATAACTAATGTCCAGAATGGTGTTTCCTAGGTTTTTTTTTGTAGGATTCTTATAGTTTTATGTCTTACATTTATATCTGTTAATCTATCTTGAGTTAATTTTTGTATATGATGAACGATAGGGGTCCAGTTTCATTCTTCTGCATTTAGCTAGCCAACTATCCCAGAACCATTTATTCAATAGGAAGTCCTTTCCCCATTGCTTATTTTTGTTGATTTTGTTGAAGATAAGATGGCTGTCGGTATGTGGCTTTGCTTCTGGCTCCTCTATTCTGTTTCATTGGTCTATGCATCTGTTTTTGTACCATTACCATGCTGTTTTGGTTACTGTAGCCTTATAGTGTAGTTTCAAGTTGGGTAATATTATGGATCCTCCAGATTTGTTCTTTTTGTTTAGGATTGTTTTGGCTATTCAGGCTCTGTATGAATTTTAGGATAGTTTTCTCTACTTTTGTGAAAAAATAGTATGGTCGTTTGATAGGACTAGTGTTGAATCTATAGGTTGCTTTGGGCAGGTGGCCATTTTAACAACATTGATTCTTCCAATCCATGAGCTCGGAACGTTTTTCCATTTGTTTGTGTCATCTGTGATTTCTTTCAGCAGTGTTTTGTAGTTCTCCTTGTAGAAATCTTTGACCTTTTTGCTTCGATGTATTCTTAGGTATTTTGTGTGTGTGTTTGTGGCAACTATAAATGAGATTTTATTCTTGATTTGTCTCTCAGGTTTAATATTATTGGTGTATAGAAATGCTACTAATTTTTTGTACATTAATTTTTGTATCCTGAAACTACTGAAATTGTTTATCAGTTCCAGGAGTCTTTTAGCAGACTCTTAAGGGTTTTTCAGGTATATGATCATATTGTTGGTGAAGAGAGAGAGTTTGATTTCTTTTCCTATTTGCATGCCTTTTATTTCTTTCTCTTGCCTGAGTGATCTGGCTGGGACTTCCAGTACTATGTTGAACAGGAGTGGTGAAAGTGGGCATCCTTGTCTTGTTCCAGTTCTCAGGGGGAATGCTTCCAGCTTTTGCCCATTTTGTATCATGTCAGGTGTGGGTTTGTCATGGAAGCCTCTTATTATTTTGAGGTCTGATTCTTTGATGCCTAGTTTGTTAAGGGTTTTTATCATGACACTATGTTGGATTTTATTGAAAGTGATGATCTGTTTATGTGGTGAATTGCATTTATTGATTTGCATATGTTGAACCAACCTTGCATCCCAGGAATGAAGCTTACTTGTTCCTGGTGAATTAATTGTTGATATGCTGCTGGACTGAGTTTGCTTATACATTGTTGAGGATTTTTGTATCTGTGTTCATCTGGGATATTGACTTGTAGTTTTCTTTTTTTATTGTATCTTTGCCAGGATATACCACATTTTCTTTATCTATTCCATCATTTATGGGCACCCAGATTAATTCCATGTCTTTGCTGTTGTGGATAGTGCTGTGATGAACATGCAAGCGCATGTGTCTTTTTTGGTAAAACAATTTATTTTCTTTTGGTTATATACCTTGTAACGGGATTGCTGGGTCAAATGGTAGTTCTGATTTAAATTCCTTGAAAAGTCTCCAAACTGTGGAGACAGTGTCTGAACTAGTTTCCTACCAACAGTGTGGAAGAGTTCCTTTTTCTCTACAGCCTTGTCAGCATCTGTTTTTTTTTTTTTTTTACTTTTTAATAATAACTATTCTGACTGGTGTGAGGTGGTTATGATTTGCTTTTCTCTGATGATTAGTGATATTGAACATTTTTTCATATCTTTGTTGCTACCTGTATGTCTTCTGAAAAGTGTCTGTTCATGTCTTTTGTCTATTTTTTAATGAGATGTATTTGTTTTTTGCTTGTTGAATTGTTTAAGTTCCTAATAGATTCTGGATATTATTAGACCTTTGTTGAATGCATAGTTTACGAATATTTTCTCCCAGTTTGTAGATTGTCTATTGATGGTTACTTTTGCTCTGCAGAAACTTTTTAATTAGTTCCTATTTGTCAATATTTGTTTTGTTGATTGATAGACTGCTAGCTAGACTAACACACAAAAAAGAGAGAAGATCCAAATAAGCACAATCAGAAATGACAATGGTGACATTACATTTGATTCCAGAAAAATACAAAAGAGTCTCAGAAACTAATTATGAACACCTCTGTGCACACAGACTTAGAAAATCTAGGGGAAATGGACTGGTTCCTGGAAACAAAACCTTCCAAGTTTGAATCAGGAAAAAATTGAAGCCCTGAACAGACCAATATTGCCATTTGATATTGAATCAGTAATAAAAAACCTACCAACCAATAAAAGGCCCAGATCAGGTGGATTCACAGCAAGTTTCTACCAGAATAGAAGAGCTGGTACCAACTGTACTGAAACTATTCCAAAAAATTGAGGAGGAACTACTCCTCCTTAACTCATTCCATAAAGCCAGCATCAACCTGATACCAAAACCTGCAAGGACACAACAACAAAAAAAGAAAACTACGGGCCAGTATCTCTGATGAACATAGACCAAAAAATCCTCAAAAAAAAAAAAAAAATGCTAGCGACCTATATCTAGCATCACATCAAAAAGTTAGTTCACCATCATCAAGTAGACTTCATTCCAGGGGTGCAAGGTTGTTTCAACATATGCAAATCAATAAATGTGATTCACCACATAAACAGAATTTAAAACCATGTGTTCATCTCAATAGATGAGGGAAAAGCTTTTGATTTTTTTTTTTTATTTTTTATTTTTTTTATTTTTGTTTTTGATAAGATGTGACAGTCTCAAAATCTGAGCCAGGGACTTTGTTAAATAATTTTAGAGCTTATAATTGTAAAATGTCTTTGTTTTTACTGCTGGTGTAAATAGATTTTCCATTTATTTATAGCATCCAGTAAAAACACATATTATTTCATTTAGTTGCTCTTCCAGTGTAGTATATGACTCTGCTAAAGTTAGTGAAGTCTTATTCTTTTATTAATTTAGAAATTAATAATTTAGAAATAGGTGAGATATGAGATTTCAGGACCTTTAATGCTGTGAAAGGGGTCCTTGAATTGAAAAAGTTTTGAGAACCAGTTGCCTTCTTCCCAAGAAGAAGATGGAGTAGAGATCCCAAACACGGTAAAACTGACGTAGAAAAGAAGACCTTAGGAGAAGCCTGAGGTTCAAAGAGAGGGAATAAGTAAAAAAATCCATAAAAGTTAACTTTTGAAACAGAGAAGAGAAAACTAGTGAAGAAGTTCTTCCTAGTTGCATCTTGCATTAGTTATCTATTGCCATGGAACAAATTACCCCTAAACTTAGAGGTTTTAGGAAAAAACTTATTCTATTTCACAGACTTGCTGAAGGACAGGAATTTGCGAATGGCTTAGCTGAGTGGTTCTAACTTAAGGTCATTTGTGAGGTTTCAGTCAAAATATTCATCCAGGGCTGAAAACTTGACTGGGGTTGGAAGATCAGTTTGCGGAATGGATTGCTCACATGGCTGTTGAAAGGAGACCTCATCAGTTCTAGCCTATTGTTGGCAAGAGGCCTCACCTCCTTGCCGCATGAGACTCTCCATAGGGCTGCTTGGTTGTATCCATGATATGGCAGCTAATTTCCCCAAAGTGAGTGATGTAAGAGAGAGGGTGGGAAAGCTACTGTAAAAATTCGGGGTTGTGTTATTATTTGTTATTTGTTTATTATTACTATTTATTAAGCAGTGAACCATTTCAGTAATTTATAGCACTCATTTTCTTCATTTATATTATGATTCCTAATTGTTTTTGATCATCTTTGGGCACAAAATAACAATCTCCCAAAACAAACCAAGCTACCACTACCAACTTGTGATAAAATGCAAAAAAATATATATATATTATTTTTTGAAGGCAGTCATGTATATTCTAGTTGAAATCATTTCTTAAAGTACCATCATGCATCACTGAACAACAAAGGTATGTTCTAAGAAATATGCTTTTAGGCGATTTTGTTGTTGTGGGAACATCGTGAACTGTACTTACACAAACCTAGATGGTATAGCCTACTGCACAACTAGGCTGCATGGTATAGCCTATTGCTCCTAGGCTACAAACCTGTACAGCATGTTACTATACTGAATGCTGTAGACAGTAACACAGTGGTAAGTACTTGTGTATCTAAACATAGAAGAGGCACAGTAAAAGGCACACTTTTTAAAAAATTTAATATTATTTTAAGTTTCAGGATACATGTGTAAGACATGCAGGTTTGTTACATAGGTAAATGTGTGCCATGGTGGTTTGTTACACTTATCAACCCATCACCTAGGTATTAAGCCCCACATGCATTAGCTATTTATCCTAATGCTCTCTCTTCTCTCGTGCCCCGACAGGCTTCAGTGTGCATCTTTCTCCTCCCTGTGTCGATGTGTTCTCATTATTCAGCTCCCACTTACAAGTGAGAACATATGGTGTTTAGTCTTCTGTACCTGTATTAGTTTGCTGAGGATAATGGCTTCCAGCTCCATCCATGTCCCTGCAAAGGGCATGATCTCATTGTTTTTTATGGCTGTATACTGTTCCATGATGTATATGTACCACATTTTCTTTATCCAGTCTGTCATTGATGGGCATTAGGGTTGATTCCATGTCTTTGCTGTTGAAAAATAGACCCTAGGCCTATAAAGGGTCAGGATCAGCAAGGCACTGCTAACTATGGAGCTGAAAAATTCCTATCACATAGTTAGAATAGGACCTAACTATAGAGGAACTAACAATGTAATTAGGTCTTATCCTAACTATATGATAGGTATTTTTCAACTCCATGTAATCCTAAGGGATTACCAGCATATCTGCAGTCACTTGTTGACCAAAATGTCATTATATAGTGCCTGGCTTTTGTATATGATGGCCACATTTAAATATGCTTGTTTTCAGTGTTAGGGAAATACTTGTGGTGAAAGACATGATTAATTAATGCTGATGTGGTGTTTGCATTGAAGAGGAAATCTTTCTTTTGCTAATATTTTGAGAATTATCAGTAACATCAAGAATAGATTTTTATTACAGTAGCAGTCACATTTGAATCATCTTTGGATTAAAAGGTTCTAACTGGTATCCTTTTTGCATTGCTTTTCTTAATTATAACTATAAATCAAAAACGTAAAACTAATGTGCAAAATGTTTTCTAAGACTCATTTAATGATTGTAATAACCCACTCTAGAAGGGGTCATCATCTTTTTGTAAGGAAAATCAGGTTTACAGATAAGCTCTTACTCTTAAATTTGTGCTTTTTACAAAGGGAGTATATATTTCAGACACTATCATTTCTTGAAGTATTTTCTAAGAGAAAAAGTAATTTGGTTAAAAATAAATGATAAGATTGTACTGAGTGGGCACAAAAGTGGCTGAATGTAGAATAACTTCAGAAAAAAGAGGCATAGCTTATGTTATATGTTGATTGATAACTGCTTTCCTGTACTTAATGTTAAACAGTTCATACTGTCCAAATATTGACCTGTATCAAGGGACTGAGTACAATATTTTAATGCAGATATTCCTTGAAGTACTTTTGTAATCAGTAATTATTTTTGAGATAAATATGTAAAATGAAATATTCTTGAAGAAGAAAACCTAGGATCATTATTTTTTTACTAAAAATATTTTATTCTGAAGGAACATACATAGGATAAGATAGTTGTTTCAGACTGGTTTACCATCAGTGAACTGTATCTTCAAATGAAATTTTATGCAGAAGCAAATGGCTCAGACTGAAATGAGAATGTGAGGTTGCAAGAAGCCAGATTTTCCAATGGTTCAGTTCTTACTCTCTCTCTGGTGCCCTTGGGGTGTCTCTCTGGCATCCTAAGGCTCTAAGGAGTGCATTTTGAGAACTGTGGACATATGTAGGAATTTGTATTTCCTAGACCATATGCTATTCATTTGGGTGTTAGGTGACACTGCCTCAGTGTCATTGTTAGATCACATAGGCTAGCCAGCAGTAAATAGGAATATACTTATTACATGTGAAAGTTATTATTATTGAACTTGTTTGTCTAATTGACACTGATAACTAGATGTGTGATGTGGGGTCAGAAACTTCCAATTCTCAATTTCTTTATATGTATGTAACTAGAGGGAATTGGACTAGGGTAAGCAGAAGCTCCTGGTACCTACCATTCTGTTGTTCTGGTAATATTTATTGACCTTCAGTGAAGAGTCTAGAACTTTTCTGCTATGAGACTAAATAAAAAGTCTTAAGCCATGGTTTGGAACTCTAAGAGATTTAAACTTAGATTGGTGACACAAAACTAGCCAACATGAAACTATTAGGGATAATCTATTAAAGTCTTAATAAATTGTTTTTGCACTCTAGGACCTAAATTCATAAAGAGGCAAATAGAAAGAATCTATTTTAAAATTCTTACATTTAGAATAAAAGTTCCTGTTTGATATTTCATCTAATTTAGTGAACTGGCAAATTATACACATATGTATTTCCTACTAAGAACTAGAAATTAATTCTGTTGCACTATTATGAACTTAAATATGATCTCCTAAACATGTGTAGAAAGATATTAGTTGCTTTCTTTCCCCTGCTGCCTATAAGTATTAATATATATTACATTTTAATTTTAATGCCTCTGGTGAATCTGGATTCTTAAAGAACTAGAAATCTGAATTCTTCGGCTTTCATAGATCATATTGTTTATAAGTACAAATTAATTTTTTCACAAGGCTGTTCTTAAAATGAATTTTAATATAACATTAAGGTCATATATATTTCAGCATATTAAAGAATCAGTAATAGTTTTTTATGTTGGAAACATTTGACTTATTAGCAATTTTAATTCATTAAGGCTTATTTTTACTTTTGTAATAATAATATATTTTCAAATCATTGTAAATTTTATACAGAATATTATATTTATTTGACATTTGACTATAATACCCAAATTGGTTTTGCTTTGCTCACAAAGGTAAAGAGAATTCCAAATTTACTCATAATAAGAATATTAGAGAAACTGTCAATAAATTTACTGTTATAATTGAATCACATGATATCTAAATTGTTGATAATATGATCTGCTCGTTAAACAATAGTGTCTGGAGAAAATGATGGATTAATTGACTGATGGCTAAAGTTTCCCTCAAATATAATGGTTTACCCAGTTTGATTTGATTTGTGTAAAATAACTTTCTCTAATAAACAATTTGCTCAGAGGCAATAGAAGAAATGAATGGTTATCAAACCAAACTTAATTAGTCTATCCTAGATTGATATTACTTGGGGAGTTTTCATTTTAATTGTGGAGTGCTGGATACAAAGAGTTTGGTTCATTATTTTTTCCTGTATAAACACTATTGTGTAACTACCTATGGAATAATAACATGTGAATTCATTTTAATAAATGCTTGTAAAGTGAATTAGCTAATTATACCAGGCTAAAAATGATTCCTTTAATTATTTTGGATATTTAACTGGTACTTCAATTTTATTATTGTTTGTCTGTAAATGTGATTTGTATTAGTTCTGCCAAACTAATTATAATGTATAACTTAACAAACAATTTGAGTTTTGTAGTGCTTATATTGTTTACTTATGCAAAAGAAAATATTATTTCTAGTTTGCATGAAAATAAAGGTTTTGTACAAATTCACATGGCAATATATGTGTAAATAGAGAAGAAAAACCTCTCAATATCCAAGGTAGTATTTGATATTACTATATGAATGAGAAAAATGAATAGATTTCATTCAAGAGAAGATAAGCCAGTGATTCATTAGTTTAACTTAAAATATGGTATACCATAAGAGATTTGATTAATTGTTCTTTTAAGGCTTGAAAGGAGAGATTACTTCATACCGTATCTAGAGAGTGAAGAACTCTAGCCTCATTCTCAAAAAGCAAGATTTATATTAATAATGTATTGTGGATGTCAAAAACAATATGCTTCTTAATCACTTTTACTTAACAAACTAATTGTCTTTAAATCAGAAATAAATGAGAACAAAGGCTTTAGTAATAAAAAATAAAGATTCCTAGTTTAGGCTTTCTAGGAGGAAAGCAAAATAGCCTTCAAAACAGTATGCCATGTAAATCATTTTTCTTTTTAAAATTAATATATAGTAAGGCTCACATTTCCTTTTTGTTGTTGTTCTTGTACAGTTCTGTTTTAACCCAAGTATATATTCATGTAACCACTATCACAGTCAGGATACAGAGTAGTTCTGTCATCTGAAAACAAACAAACAAACAACAAACCTCCCTCACGGAATCACGTCTTCCCTCTGTTCCTAACACCTGGGAACCACTGATCTGCTCCTACTCACTACAGTTTTGCCTTTTTGCGGAATGGTATATAAATTGAATAATATAAAATTTGACCTTTTGAAACTGGTTTCTTTCACTCAGCACAATGCCTTTGAAAATCCTCCATGTTTGTACAATATAGTTTGTTTTCTGTCTTCTCCCCAAATTAAATATAGCAACACTATTATCAGTTTTTGAAGTGAATATGAATTACCCCATATGGAAACTTATTTTCTCCTTCATACTATCCCCAAAAGAACTGCAGCTTGATTTTTTTTACACTATTTGTGCCTGTAGTTCTGCCTTTTTAATAGCTGTGTTGTAATTTTATGGATGTACTATACTTGGTTTAACTTGTCTCCAACATGGGTACTTAGATTTTTTTAAATTATCTTCAGTGCTACGATAAATATGCTTATGAGCATCTGTTCTGTAAGAATAGCTGCCTACAATTCCTAGAAAAGCAGTTGCTGGATTTAAAAAAACACAAAATTATATGGTTGTATGGATTGCAATTTGCCTTCCAAGAATATTGAAGCAGTTTGAACCTGACTCCATTATTTTGCCATCAATATCATTCATAATCTTTGCAAGTATAGTAATTGAAACTGTCTTACTTTAATTTATATTTTATTAAATATTAGGACATTTGAACTCAGTATTCTTAATATATCATTTCTCTCCAATTTGAGCACTGTTTGAACACCATCTTAATTTTTATAAATCTCAACAAATTTATTTGTAATTTTTTGCCATTTTAATAGGATTGTAGGGCATCTCATTGTAGTTTTATTTTGCATTTATTTATTTTTTTGAGATGGAGTTTCTCTCTTGTTGCCCAGGCTAGAGTGCAGTGGCGTGATCTCAGCTCACTGCAACCTCTGCCTCCTGGGTTCAAGCGATTCTCCTGCCTCAGCCTCCCAAGTAGTTGGGATTACAGGCACCCGCCGTCCCACCCAGCTAATTTTTTATATTTTTAGTAGAGACATGGTTTCACCATGTTGGCCAGACTGGTCTCAAACTCCTGAACCTCAGGTGATCCACCCACCTCACCCTCCCAAAGTGTTGGGATTACAGGCATGAGCCACTGCACCTAGCCTTATGTTGCATTTTCTTAATGGGTAATGATGTTGAACTTTTTTCATGAACTTAATTGCCTCCATATATCCTCTTTTGAAAAGCGTCTATTCAAGTCTTACCTTTTTTTTTTTTTTTTTTTTTTT
>CAUYQU010022572.1:0-31596 GCA_963574635.1 Cheracebus regulus
GCACAATTATTGGCATAAAAGGGGTTTTTAATACCCATTTTTAGACTGCATTCTAGCCTGGGCAATAAAACAAGAATCCCGTTCTCTCTCCCTCTTTCTCTTCCTCTTTCTTTCTCTCTTTCATTCTTTTTTTTTTCTTTCCTTTGCTCTTTCTTTCTCCTTTTCTCTCTTTTTCTTTCTTGCAAAAATAAAAACAAAAATAAAATAGATGACACACATTTTGAATGAAAACTTGGAAAGTCTCTGGGTGATGTTGTATTCATTAAGAAAGAGAGGATTAAGTTGTCTGTTGGAAGGCAGGGTACCAAACCTTACTTCTGTCAAGGCTTGGGTTTATGCCATGTTTTGGCTGGTGTGGTTCATTTTTATCCTAGGACATAACTCTTATTCCTAGGGTGTGACCCTCTCTCCTAGAGTATGACCCTTCTGGGACTCAGCAGAACACCTACGCATTTACCAAGGCCTCTCTACCTTGATAGAACTTGAATTCTAATTTGTCTCCCCAACACTTTAAGTCTACTAAAATTTGCTCAGTTCTTTAGCCTGATAGGCTAAAAGTAGGCCATAGGCTGGGCGAGGTGACTCATACCTGTAATCCCAACACTTTAGGAGTCCAAGGCTGGAGGATTGCTTGAGCCCAGGAGTTCAAGCCCAGTCATAAAAACATAGTGAGACCTCAGCTCTACAAACAATAAGCAACGTTAGCCAGGCATGGTGGCATGTGCCCATTGTCCCAGCTACTTGGGAGGCTGATGTGGAAGGATGGCTTGAATCTGGGAGGTTGAGGGAGGCTGCAGTGAGCCAAGATCACACCACTGCACTCCAGCCTGGGCAACAAGCAAGATCCTGTCTCAAAAAAAAAAAAAAATAAGTCAATAAAGTCAGAGGAATTTATATGCAGTTGTTGGGCTCCTTTTGACCTGTTTCCTACCTTCTGGAATTTTCCTTGTTAATTTCCAGCTGACCTTTGTAGTCTCAGTCTGGTAAGACTGACGCTTTCTGCTTGGTGCCTATTCCCTCAAGTAACAATGTGTGAAATGCCCCTAGTGAAAAAGCAAAGGTAAATGTGGAACTCGCTATACATTATTCCCTTTTCTCCAGGATCATACCTCCTCAATTCTAAGCTGTATTGGTTGTTCTCAAATGCCTTCAAATAGTTGTTTAATACATTTTGTCCAACTTTGATCATTGTTTTCAGCAGAAGGATTAGTCTGACACAATCTGCTATAGTGGCCAGAGGTGTAAGTTTTATTCAGTCCAATTCTGATGCCAGGTTAGAAAGAACTACAGAAGAGTAGGCCCAACTGGCCCAGCTGCTTTGAAATAAAACTCAGACTCTTAGACACTTATGACATCAGATCCACATCTTGAATTAGGGCTCCCTATTTTCTTTTCCTTTTCTTTCTTCTTTTAATTTTCAAACTTTCCTTAGGTTCCAACTAGGACTGATAAATTGGTAATAGACTTCCCTCCCCACTGTAAGCAACCATAAAACTCGATGAAATATTTATAGCCAGTGATTACAGGCATTGAACATCAAATAGCTTTTGTCCTTGAGGGAAGGGAAACACACAAAGTGAACTTCATATTTACCAAAGTGCTTTGCCTGGGATACTTTCCAAACCATGGCACGGGGAAGTGGCGCCCAGGAAACAATAGCACCAGGCACAATGGCTCATGTCTGTAATCCCAGCATTTTGGGAGGCTGAGGTGGGAGGATCCTTTGAGGCCAGGAGTTTGAGACCAGCTTGGGGGCAACATAGCAAGACTCTGTCTCTACAAAAATTAAAAAAGTAGCCAGGTATTGTGGTGCATACTTGTAGTACTCCAGAGGCTTAGGCAGAAGGATCACTTGAGGCCTGGAGGTCGAGGCTGCAGTGAGCCATAATTGTACCTTCCAGCCTGAGCAACAGAGTGAGACCCTGTCTCCAAGAAGAGAGAGAGAAAGAGAGAGAGAGAGCGCAATGGTCTTACCAAGTGAAGGAAACAAAGACCATAGGTAGCAGATGCTGAGGTGGATGAAATTTGTGGAACAAGGTATCAAAGAAGAAGCCTGTCTAAGCCTCACATGTAGAGCAAGTTGCCATAAGGCCTAGTGGATTAAAAACAACAAAGAAACAAACACAAAAACCTCTCTGGGTCTAAGAACTAAGTGGGGATTCCAGAGGGCTCATGATTCTGAGATCTGCTCTGATCAACCAGAGTGAAAGACTTTGTTGAACACCCTGAGCACTCAGTTAAAAACCTAGAAATTCCACATCTTAGGAATAGGGCTACTCTATGCCTGCAATATGCATTATTTTAGACCTGCCCTAATAAAGCTTAAAACCAAGCCTCATAGGCTCACATTGAGCCTCTAGTGAATTTACTGTCTAATAAAACGAACTCAACACTCTTTAAACATGATCCAAAATCTAAACAATGAAGTATTCACAATTCCCAATGTACAGTCAAACATTACCAAATATATGAAGAAGCAGAAAAATATGATCCATAACCAGGACAAAAAATAATCAACAGAAATAGATCCAGAGGTAACACAGATATTGGAATTAGCAGATGAGGACTTTAAACAGCTATTATAAATACGTTAAAGAATTTTAAATTACAAGATGGACATAATAAGTGAACAGAGAATCTATCTCAGCAGGGAAATGAAAACCATAAAAAATAGCTAAATGAAAATTCTAGAACTGAAAAATACAATATACAAAATGAAAAATTTACTAGATAAACTTTTGAGTAGACTGGATGCTACAGAAGAAAAGATCAATGAACTTAAAGTCAAGACAATGGAAACTATCTAAAAGAAAAAGGACTGAAAAACACAAACACAGCCTCAGTAAAGTGACCTTGGAACAGTATCATGCAATCTAATATATACATAAACTTGGAGGCCCAGAAGGAAAGGGGAGAAAGAGATTGGGGCAAAAAAAAAAAATTCTTTTAAATGGTAACTGAAATTCTATATTTGATCTAAAAAATTATTAATACACCATCCCAAGAAGCTGAGGTTTTAAAATCTAAACAAGATAAAAACAAGGAAACTACATCTAGGAACATCACAGTCAAAATCTTAAAACCAAATAGAACATTTTAGAAGCTGTAAAAGAATACAGACACTCGGCCAGGTGTGGTGGCTCATGCCTGTAATCCCAGCACTTTGGGAGGTCGAGGCAGGTGGATCACGAGGTCAGGAGATCAAGACCATCCTGGCTAACACGGTGAAACCCCATCTCTACTAAAAATACAAAAATAATTTGCTGGGAGTGGTGGCTTGCACCTGTAGTCCCAGCTGCTTGGGAGGCTGAGGCAGGAGAATCTCTTGAACCTGGGAGGTGGAGGTTGCAGTGAGCCGAGATCGTGTCACTGCACTCCGGCCTGGGTGACAGAGAGAGACTCCATCTCAAAAAAAAAAAAAAAAAGAATGTAGACACATTACATAAGGGAAACAATGATAAGAATCACCATTTATTTCTCACCAAGAGTAATACAAGACAGAGAACAATAGAATTATATATTAAATATTAAATAATCTATGAGAAAAAAAGCAACCTAGTATTCTATATCCCTAGAAGCTATCTTTAAAAGGGGAATGAGAAGCCAGGCATGGTAGTTCACACCTGTAATCCCAGCACTTAGGGAGGCCAAGGCGGGTGGATCACTTGAGGTCAGGAGTTCGAGACCAGCCTGGTCAACATCGTGAAACCCCGTCTCTACTAAAAATACAAAAATTAGCCGGGCATGGTGGCAGGTGCCTGTAATCCTAGCTACTTGGGAGGCTGAGGCATAAAAATCGCTTGAACCCGGTAGTCGGAGGGTGCAGTGAGCTGAGATCGCCCCACTGTACTCCAGCCTGGGGGATAGAGCAAGGCTCTGACTCCAAAAAAAAAAAAAAAGAGAGAGAAGGGGGTGGGGAATGAGAAATAAAGATACTTTGGGATTTTTTTAAATGCTGACAGAATTCATCACCAGTCAGTCTGTACTACCAGAAATGTTAAAAGAAGTTCTTAAGGCTGAGGGGAAATAAACCATATCTCTGCTGAGATGGCTCATTGATACCTGTTGGAAATTCATCTCTAAACGAAAGAACAAGTACTACCAGTAAACCTAACAAGTTAAATAGAAAATACATTTTCTTGTTTTTTAAATTACTTAAAAGACAATTGACTGTTTAAAGCAAAAATAATGATTATTGATGTTAGGCTAACAAATCTTCACAAGGACTGTGGAAGTGCCCCATCTCTCTCTGGCTCTGGAACACCATGGTTCTCTGAGAGAGAATGCTTGTGCACCTTCTCTGGGCCAACAATGCTTCATGCTTGAATGCCCAATGTCACAGCTCTGTGTGGTCAGCTTGACTTAATCCTAGACACAGCTACTTCTCAGGGACTGCTGGTCCTAAAGCATTAGGCAGGGCGTTTTCTATCACTGTGTGCACTTCAAGCCCAGATCCACCATTTTTAGTTCGTCTTTCCTGGGATGCAACAGCTTCTTCTTTAACTCTCCACACATAGAAGTTCTCTTATACATTCTGTTAGAGCTCCTGGTTTCTCCTGCAGGAGAGGCACAAACTCCACTGTTCCTAAGCAAGCCTACCTTTCCATTAATATGGTGATCTCACAGGCTGCAAACAACGTGATCAGGCACCCTCTTGGTGGAAGCTCAAGTCCTGTAAAGGCTCTTACCATTGTGAGTGGGTATGAGAGATGCAGGGTGTGAGGATTTCAGCCCCATTCCCACTGAAAGCTCTGCCTCCAACTCTCCACTGCTGGTCCTGGATCTACACAGCTAAGGACCTAGCCTTGGGAGTGGAAGTGAGAAAGAATTTTGATTTTTTTAGAAGCCAAGAAAATAGCCACCCAGGACTTGAGACTGACTCATGGGCCCTGCTCCAATCCATTCTCTCAAGAGCCTCCAGCAACCTCAGCCCAGCTTTACCCTCACAGGCCTGGATCTGGCTTTTCCGACTTTAATCCCTATGGACCCCTGCACCTGGATTCCCAGACCTCTGGGCCAGCTGGCAGCTACTGGACTCGGCAACATGGCTCTGCCCGACTCTCCCAGCAACACAGGCTGCCAGGCTCACACCAGGTGGCCACAGCTGGTGTCCTATGGCCAGGCCCGGAGGTGAGGTCAGCCTGAAGAGTCCCTGCCAACCTGTGACTCAGTCACCACTGGGTAGTGCTGGGCACCACGGGGCAGGGCACTTCACCAAGACCAATCAGTGACTAAAGGAGTTGGCACTACAGGGGAGAGGGCCAATCGTAAGAGATAGAAAGGATGGGGTGAGGAAGATAGACTAGCAAGAGGCCTATGCTGACTGGACTCCTGAGGAGAGCTTTACCACCTCTGCCAATCTGAATCACAGCCCCCATGACCCCTCAGGATCCAGAGACAGAGGCCTAATCTATATCAGTGAGAAAATCATGGGCATCAGGGGTTATGGGGGTCCCTCCTGAGAAGAAGAACCTGGAAGACTGGAATTTAAATCTTTGAAGTTATTTCCAAATGAGGCTATCCATTTTAAATGTGTATTATAAAGACTTAAGGCCTGGCACAGTGGTTCACACCTGTAATCCCAGCATTTTGGGAAGCCGAAGTGGCCAGATTGCTTGTGCCCAGGAGTTCAAGACCAGCCTGGGCAACATAGTAAGACCCTATCTCTTTTTAAAAGACAGTAACAATAAATAAAGAAGTACATAAGACTTAATAGTTCAACACTCAGGCCTAAAACAGTGCCCGACACATAGGAGGCTCTCAAAAATGTCCGATGGATAAATGAACAAAACATAAGTAGCAAATGCCATAATTCTGGAAACACTATTTTCACATTTCTTCCATTTTCATTTTACTGAGAACCTAGAAATATGAAAGTGCTACAAGCTCATTCTAGCTGGTATTTAAAAAAAAAAAAAAGGAAGAAAGGAAAGGAAGGGAAAGAAGAAAGGCAAGAAGCAATATAGAAGCAGCCTGGGCCCCTCCTGCCCTCTGAGTAGCCCTGGATGTCAGCTCTAGAAGGAAGGGCCTCAGGCCTGAGACTGGACTGTCCTGGCCAGGCCACTGTTAGGTTTGAGTTTCTGTGGATGTGTGGGTTGTGGATGTGCTAAAGCTGGGCCATGAGTCCAGGGCCCAGCTGACAGATAAGTGACAGTGTATGTCTGGGGAGCCCCAGTTAACTGGATTTCTGGGCTGCATCCATGCCTATCTCCTTGTCATCCCTGCACTTCTGCTTGAGCCTTACCTGCACCTCACAGCAGCGTCTCTCTCTCTCTCTCTCGGGCTGAGAAGGAAAGGGTTTTATACCCCTGTTTTCATTCAGACACAGTGATGGTCAGACCGTGGCCAAGACATTCTATATCCAGGGGGTAGAATGAGTGCACAGTGCAGTTGCTCCCGGATCCCTCTGCTGCTCTGCCTGGAGGAGCTGATTTGTAAATGGAGGCACCTTCTCCTCACAGACACCAGAAGGTGAAGCTAAGGGAAGCCTCCAGCTGTCAGGAGAAAATGGAAACCTGAAGATACCTGGGTTGGGACTCTATTTATGGACTACAGGTAGACTTGGGACATCTGATACTGGGGGAGACTGGGGGATGGCAGGCAGGCTGCCTGCATCCCCTGGCTTGAATGAGAAGTGGGAGGGGTGAAAGGATGGGGGTCTCCTTGAGGCAGGGGCAAGGCTGTGGTGTTTTTCCAAGTTGCCTTCCTGAGGCCCCAGTTGTGAAAGGCTCCATCACATGGGCCTCACCACCACCGTGGGCAGCCTGTTCTGTCACTTCCTAGCTGGGGCTCGGCTGAGCCTCCTTTGGCTCTCCCAGCTGTCAGCTGCCTTCCCCCTGTGTGAGATGCCACTCCTCCCAACACCCTTCTACTCGCAGGCCTCGGGGCTGAGGCCTCTCTGGGCCCAGCTAGGTAAACCTGTCCCTGCCCTGCTTCCTGGCAGCCCATTTGTTGGGTCCCAGAACAGACTGGTTTTCTCTGCGAAAACAGAGACAGAGCAGGTCTGACAGGGGTGCTGACGGGGACTGCAGGTCTGGCTGAGACACATGTGACCCTGGGGCAAGGGGCATGGCACAAAGGCACCAACACAGGGCCTAAAACCCCAGACCTACCACTTGAAACTGTGAGCATGTGGTGGTCACACACCCTCCCCCAGGCTCAGTTTCCTTAAGAGAGTTGGTTCTGCTTTTGTGTCTGCCCTGGAATCCGGTTCAGGGCCAGTAACAAGGCAGAGTTACTGGCCAGTTGGCAGTGTCAGCTTTGTTCCTGTTTGAATCCTTGGAGACTGGCCCCCTCCGGGGCCTCCAGTATCTCAGCCCCCAGAGAGGTGTGGCAGCTTGGAGAATCCCCACCACGCCCCCAAGATAGTTGATGAGGTGTGGGCTGGACACATAGCAGCCACTCAGTAAGTGTTTGTTGAGGGATTAAATGGCACAAAACTAGAGCTGGGAAACGCCCTTTGCCACAGGCACGTCCTCCCCTGTGTGTTCTGCTGAACCAACCACAGCTCCAAGACAGTTTTGTTGCCTGTTTGACTGAGTCCTGTCCTCCCAAGATATGCTAGGCATCGGCCCCCAGCCCACCTTACAGGCTGTACTGTCTCAGACCTTCCTTTTGGATGTTGCCGAGTGCCCATGCCCCTGGCTGCCTCTACCCCTTCCAGAGCCCTGACCTCTGCCTAGGGTGGGCCTGCCTTAACTCCCTGTCACTCTAAGGCCCAGTTCTAGCCCTGCAGGAGGCCCACACAGCCCCTTCTATCCAGCTCTGCCCTACTATTGACTGCTTCCTCTCCACCACTAGGGCTTCTGGCCTTGACCAGTAGGCTTCTAGGAGAGCAGACCCCTGGGTAGAGCTGGGCCAGACAAGTCACACTGAAACAGGGGCATCTAAAGTTCTCTCTGGCTGCTTGCTAAGTCCCTGGAGTGCTCAGTATTGTGGACTGGGCATTTCAGGAAGAAGGGACTCTCAAGCAAGGCTTTAGATTCCCTTGGAATCCAGGCTCTTGGCTGGGGAAAGGGCTCTGGGACTTGAAGGATAGATGTCTTGGCCTCAAGGAGCTGAGTCTGAATGGAGCAGATTCTACCTAGAGACCTGAGACCACTAGGCCAGGTCTGAGCTAGGTCAGCAGCTGAGCTCTCTGGCTAGCCCTAACGGCCCCACGGGAAGGTATCCTCAAATATGTGCTGCCCCATTAGCTCCACCCCACCTCCCCACTCAGGGCTGCATCAACTCTGGACACTCTCCTGGACTGTCCTCCAGGTTGACCTTGCCCTTGTTCCTATCCCAATCCTTCCGTCTCATTCTAGGCTCAGACCCCACAGCATTCCCAAGGGTGTCTGCTTCTGCTGGAGCCTGCCAGCCCTGCCTACCCATTGAGGAAAAAGCACTGTGACTTCTCCTGGCCTTGGACAGACCTGGCCGCACAGAGAAGGCCCGGGCATCATGCCCTGAGCCACTGGGTGTGGCCTCAAAGGCAGTAGGAACAGAAGTCTTCAACTTCCTCAGCCCCCTCATGCCCTCCCTGTCTCCCTCTGGGTCATGTCCAAGGGGTAAGCTAAGATAATAATTCCTATAACAGCAGTGTTGTTAATAGCAAATATTTTCTAATGCCTTCTGTGTGCCAAGTTCTCTGCGGGGTGCTGGAGTGACATAAATAAATAAGAGAGACACAGCCCCTGCCCTTATGGATGCCTTGACCCAGCCCTGAGCAGGACTTGGCATATGGAAAGCACGTATTTATGCACAGAAGAAGAATGCATGAAATAAGCAGTCTGGTTATTCCCAGCAGCACAGATGCCTGATGGATGTACAGTAAATACGTGAAGGCCACCAGGGCAGAGGTAATGTGTGACCTGGCCACAACACATCCCCACCTTGAAGAAGTCTTCCAGACCCTGTGGCTGCCCTAGGACTTAGTACTCCAGCATGATAAGGTCTCAGCAATACAGCAATCCCCCAAGACCAAGACCATTACAGGGGAAAAGGACATCTGAGGGCTTCCATAAAGAAGTTTTGGGAGAGTTGGAGAAGCCACAGAATCTGCAGCTTGTCTGACCTGCTGCCTAGAATTCAGGGTACCTTAGAAGTGGGTTTATACTATGGCCCCTAACAAGGGCCACCTGCAAATTCCAGGTACACCGCTTGAACTTGGCATCTTCCCTGTGTGAAGGCACAGTCAGAAGTAAACCTGATATTCTTTTAAGTCAAGGATGTCATCAGGAGCCCATGTGAGGGATGACTGGCCTGGACCTGGATCCTGTATCATTCCAATCTGTCCAGATACTGCGCAATGAAATGGGGAGGTTAATGGACCAGATTCTAAAAAAAGTCCTCCAGAGTCCCCACCCTGCCTTCACCTCCAACCCTGTGACAGAAGCCTTTGGAGATGGATTACACTACCCAGAGACTGAGGGGCCAAGAAGGTCATATTCAGGAGGACCACTTCACATTTCCCCTGACAGAAGTAAATGGGTAATGAGGGAATTTCAGGATGGAGGCAAGGAGTGTGGGCAGTTTTGGGGGTATAAAACTGGGGGAAGCAAGCAATGTCGAAAGAGGAGTTTCAAGAATCCACTGTGAGATGCATTGGGTGGAAGCTTATGCAGACCCTTGAGGATCCCTTCCCTGCAGCAAAGCTCTGCACTGTTTACATTCAACAGGACTCTTGGAGTCCAGCTGAGGGACCGCTGACCACCGGCCATGCTGTACACCCAACTCTCAGGACAGCCAGTGAGAGGGATGGCTGTCTCCCACTTTCTACCCCATTTAGTAGGGTCTAAGTCCTGGGGAGCTTCTGGCCTACAGACCACAGAGAGACCATGCAGGGACCAGTTCTCCTGCTGGCCCTTCCATCTTTGTCTGCTTGGGGTCCAAGTCTGCATAGGGCTGAGCAGAAACCTCCTGCACCACAGAGTGATGAAGAACAGCCCAATGGCTGGTGTGCTAATGGATTCAGGCACCCTAAATGCACCACACTCGCATATACACACCACTACCACACACCACTTGTTTCTCTCTCAGCTGAAGAGAGAGCAGCATCTTGCCTCCCACAGAGGCACCCACATTCTACCCTTCCTTGGACTGCTCTAGGTTTGTGCCTCTCACGCAGTCCTCCTCTTTGGGAGTTGCAGAGACCCAGTGGTCACATCTCACCCCACCACCTGTGAGGAGCCCAAGAAAGGAGCCCTTATCACAGCTTGGCTAAAAAGCAACAGAGGTTCCTTACGGATGTGGGCTAGATTAGAGGCCCCCACAGGGTCTGGAGAAGCAAATGGTGTCTCCCTGGTGTAGCCAGACAGAAGTGCCGGGAGAGCCAGAGGGTGGGTGGTGCTGCCATGGCGCCTGCAGTGGCTGTTCAAGGACATCCTGGAGGATAATGGTTGGGAATGGAGAGAAGACCTTGGCGAGAGAAGGGCCCAAAGTGAAGAGTTGCACATATTTCTTCCCTTCACACTGCATAGCCACGACCCCAGGCGCTCCAGCTGCTCCTTTCTCCGGAGACCTGGAGAAACAAAGCTCCTGGCAAAGGATGAGGGGAGAGGGCTGTGCAGACAGGGAGGTGGCGTGCAAGGAGCCTGTGAGCAGCAGGAGAAGGCCTGAGTGTCCTGGGGAAGCAGGGACACCTTGCTTCCAGATGCAAGTCAGGGGCCCTCTCTTCCAAGAAGCCTTACTGGCCTCCACAAACTACCCTGAGGACCCTTCTGTGTCCACTCCCATGCTCGGCGCTACCTGCTGTCGTCTTGGGTCTGCGTCCCTGGCGCAGTGCTGCGCGGGCTCTTGGTTCAGAGGGCTCCTCACACCACAGGATGGGCCACAGGTTTGCAAGTAGGACCCCTGAGGAGAATCTGAGCTGGGCGCAGCCCCCTCCCCCAAGTGGGCCCCCCAGTCCCTCCTAGGGCTGGAGCACCGCCCCTAGAAGGGACTTCAAAGGGCCGGTGTCGGCAGCCGGGTTTGGGTCCGCCGCCTGCAGATCCGAGGCCTGAGCAGGATCCAGGCCGTCGGGGCCATCCAAACCCGGGGGTCTCTTGAGAGCTGGCTGCGGGTGCCGGGTTGCACGCAGCCGGGACTGAGGGCGGTTCCTCAGAGCCCCCCGAAGTGGGAGGGTCGGGCCGGCCGCGGGGCCAATCCGGGCTCGCCGGGAGCGGGGGCGGGGGCCGGGCCGAGGGGAACGGGGACGGGCTGGCCGGGGGCGGGGCGCTGCGTCCAGGCGGCGGCGGCGGCGGCGGCTCCTAAGAGTCCGGCTCAGGCTCCGGCTGCGGCTCCGGCTGCGGCTCCGGTCCGCGATGCCCCATTTCGTGACCCTGCGCGGGCCTTCGCCCTGGGGCTTCCGCCTGGTGGGCGGCCGGGACTTCAGTGCGCCGCTCACCATCTCGCGGGTGAGTCCGGCGGCTGCGGGGCGGCAGGGCGGTCACGGGTCTGAGACCCGGTCCTCGCGGTCCTCCCGGGACCCAGATCCCCTAGGTATCCGAGGCTGGAAGGTGGAGGGTTGGCCTGGGTGTCCCGCATGCTGTAGAGGCAGCTTCCAGGCAGAGCAGGCAGTCCCCGCCGCCCTCCTCCCACGCTGGGCCTGCCTGCCAGATCCCGCGGAGAGTCTCCCAAGAGTTCACGCTTCGGCCTCTGCACTGGCCTCATCTGCGGGGAGCCACTGTGGACCCGGGAAGGACCGGCGGAGATGGGCCAACGATCTAGACAGCTCTACAGAGGCCCAGAAACTTTTCAGACTCATCCCTGCCTGAAGATCTGAGACAAAATTATTTAGAGCGCGCCGCCCCCCACCCAACTCCCGACCCATCAAGGGTCGCTGCCTGCAGAGCTGGCTGATCCTGGGAAGTCTGGGATCCTCGCTGAATCTGACAAGTGAAATGTCCATCCACTTCCCACTTTGGGTGTGAGTCAGTCTCGGTCATCCTAAGGGGAAGTGACCAGGAGGAATTTTTGGCTTCCAGGGGAAAGGGAGCCTTAATTGTGAGGTTGTGAGACCCCTCCCCGCAAGACAACACAAAGCCAGGGGCTGGGATACCCTCAGGCCAGTTCTTCAAGTTTCCCAAGGCCCTGCCTTGGGACAGCCTGGGAGAGAGGAGGAAAAGGAGCGGGCACAGCCCTGGAGGGTGGCTGGTCTGAGGATAGAGGAGTGGAGGAGGTGACTCAGGCCCTGCTTGAAGGGGTGCCTGTCTAGGGGAGACAGGATCCTGGCCCATCTGGAGGGGCAGAAGAGAGGACTCAGACCGTGTCCTTGGGAGACCCAGCCTAAGGGACAGAAGAGGAGAGAACCCAGGCCCTGCCCTTGGCAGCTCTCAGTCTGGAAGGAGCAGAGGAGATGACCTGGGACCATCTGAGGGCCATCCATTGCTCCCACACAGGCTGATCTTGTCTTTGGGGCCTATGTTAGAGTCACAGGAAGCACCTTACCCCACCCTACTGCTGCCTCTTGCAATGGGGGCTGGGCTGAGCTGGCTGGGCTTTCAGAGACTTCTCTCCAGTTCTTGGAAGGGGGTGGGCACCGGGTGGAGCGTGGAATCACGGAATCCCATTTCTGGGGGCCAGGGTGACAGGCAGGCCCAGCTGTCCTAGGAGGCTTTCCACATCTGCCCTCACTGCCAGGTCTCTGGGGCCGAGTGACGTGGGCCTTCAACACATCCCGGAGCCTTTCATCTCCCACTTTCTTACGGGATTCCTGCTGTGTGTGTGTGTGTGTGTGCGCGCGCGCACGCGCGCAAGCCTCTGTGTCTGCTTGTGTGTGTCATGCTGTGTGTCCGCTGAAGGGGCTGGTGGGGGCACTAGGCCGGCTGGCCAGGCACCCTGGGCGTGAGGCCGCTGACAGGCTCAGTGGTGGCGGCTGACGGCTGCAGGCGGCAGGGAGCTGAGACATCTGTTGCCCACGCGGCTGCCTGCCCGCGGAGGATAGGCCTCCACACGTCACAGCCCCAGCTACGGCAGCAGCAGCAGCAACGGCCTTGTTTGGAGCTGACTGGGGATGCAGGCCCCAGGCAGGCAGGCAGTCTGGGAGAGCGTTTGCCAAGAAGAGCCTCCCTTGTCCCCCAAAGTCACGCGGCAGCAGCTCAGGCCCAAGGAGGCAGGATGGCTGAGATTGGATTTGGGTGGGATCTGGGGAGATTTACAGCACTGGGTAGGCACAGGCTGCAGCTTGCCTAGCAGGTACCTCCAGGGCAGGTCTACAGGGACTAAAGATATGTGGGAGTGTCTTCACCAAGGGGGCTCAAGATCCAGCCCCTCCTTTGTTTCCAGGGCCTCTCCTATCCCGGACCTGGTAGGGAAGGCCAGCCTCACACAGACAGGGAGGAGGCTATAGGCCTGGCAGGGCTGGGGGCTTGCAGTTTCAGTCCATGAAGCTTTGGGGAGCCCCAAGAACATCATCCGGGGCTCCTTCCCCTCAGTGGAAGATGAAAGGCTCCAGGATGTGTTCAAGACCCGCCTCACTTGGCCCCAGGGACCTGGCAGTGAGGGCTATAATACATGGCTGGCCTCGGCCAAGCATCCAGGGTGTGCCAGGCCCCACCCTAATGGGTGTTGGTAACAGCTCCCTCCCGGGAACCAGTCCCTGGAATGAGCACCACCTTATGCCCAGCCTCCTGTGGGGGCTTTACATGCCCTGATTTTCTCAAGTAGTCCTTACAACAGCCTTTAGAAGTAAGGACTCCCTCTGGCCTTACACAGATGGAGACGCAGGTACAGAGAAGCTAATGTAATAGACCCAGAGAAGCAGAGTGGAGACAGAAGGAATCCAGGCAGTCTGGAGTTTGCTGGGACTGTGCGGGACAATGTGGCACCTGGTTCTGACTTGGACTCCCAGCCCACAACACCTAGGCTGGGTGGAACAGGGCTGGGAATGCAGCTACTACCGGTGAGGGGCTGATTCATGCCCTTGCCGCCCACCTCACTTCACTGTTCCCCTCTCTGTTCCTTCTGTTTATCTTGTACTTAGGTGCTAGAGGGATCAGCCTGAACTCCACTCTGTCCTGTGACTTCCCTGCTTAGAGCCCTCCATGGTTCCCAGCCACCCAGGAGAAATGCCAACTTCCCACCCAGGTGTACAAGACTCTGCAAGATCTGGTCCCTGCCTCTTTTCTGACTTCATCTCTTCCACTCTTCCCTCACTAATGATGCTTGGGCCATACAACCCTTCTTCTACTTTCTCTCCAGATATGCCATTATACGTGCTGGTCCTGCCTGGAACAGTCTCTCCCTGGGACACTCTCTCTTCCCTCACTCCTTTTGGAAGAAAAGTACAGGTGTTAGGAGCATAGTTTTAAATTTGGAACCAGATGACCTGGATTGAAATCTTGATTCAGTCTTTTATCAATTAACTATCCTGTGCTTCTCGGGACCTCAGTTTCCTCATCTAGGAAATGGACTTGCTTTCAGGATTAATGAGATAATGCATGTAAAGGTGGCTGAGACAGTCACAATTTCCTGGCCTCATGCCCTGTCTGACCAGAACTCCCCTAGCTCAATAGTACTGGCAGCATCCCAGCCACCCCTGCTTTCAAGAAACTTCCTCCGCCCACAGAAGCCTGAATGTACCCCTTGTGCTGGCTGAGTCATCCTGCTGCAGTTAGCCACTCCTTGAAGAAAGACTCCTCTCTGGTGTGGGGACTAGGGCATGGCACCCCTCCCCCAAGCTTCTCTTTCTTCATCTGTAAAATAGAGACGAGAACAGCCTCTGCCATACCAGGTGGTTGAGGGGTTGCTGTGAGCTAGTTATGGGTAAAGCATGGAGCCCAGGCCCTGGCACAAGGCAGGTATCCATGTAGGGGAGGAATGGAGGAGGGCCTTGAGGGGAGGGTGGGATGGTATGAAGTGGGTATCTCCCCCAGGATGACAGGCTTGCACAGGTACCCAGGCCCTGCAAGTAAACATTAATGATGGGATGGTTGGCTAAAGGTGTCATGCTTCAGAATGTTTCCTTGAGGCAGCCTACTTCAGGGCAGGTCACCTTGAGCAGTGCCAACACCAGGCCTCCAGCCAAGGAGCTGCCAGCACGTCAGGTTTGTCTACACTACTGAGACCTGGCTGAACTGAGTCTGGCTGGGCTTCCAGGAGTACTCACTAGTAGGAGCTCCCATCCAAAAGAACGGGGTGACTGGAAGCTCTTGAACCAGCTGGGCACTAGCTGGAGAAGCTGGGTAGGAAATCTATTTCTAAAGGTTATGTTGGGTCCAGGGCAGGGTGAGGGGTGCTCTATTGCCTAGATTCCCCTGGTTTGCTTATGTAGGTCTCTCTGTGAGTCTAACTCCACCCCCTGTCCTACCCTTCTTTAGTTAACCAGCATTGTAAGAGCTTCCAGATGTGAACACTGCTTGACCCTGAGGGGTCAGTAGTGGCACTGAGGTAGCCTGAGTTCCTGTCCTGCAGGAGAAGTAGAGGTAGAACTCTGACCCCAAATGCAGGCTGGCAACTGGAACTGGATAGCCCTGGACTTGCCCAGGAGGTGATGTTCAGACTTTCCCTTTATTTATTTATTTAGAAATGGAGTCTTGCTCTGTCGCCAGGCAGGAGTGCAGTGGCACGATCTTGGCTCACTGCAACCTCTGACTCCCTGGTTCAAGCAATTCTTCTGCCTCAGCCTCCTGAATAGCTGGGACTACAGGTGTCTGCCACCACGCCCAGCTAATTTTTCTATTTTTAGTAGAGATGGGGTTTCACCATGTTGGCCAGGATGATCTTGATCTCCTGACCTCGTGATCTGCCCACCTCGGCCTCCCAAAGTGCTGGGATTACAGGCATGAGCCGCCACGCCCAGCAGACCTTCTCATTTTAATTATAATGAAATATTAACATGAACAATTTAAGGGGGGAAGGTGGGAGCACACAGGGTGGTGAGATCCCAGAGAGGCTCCTGGAGGAAGTGGCATCTATGCTGAGACCTGAAGGATGAGGGTGTGGGAGTCAAAGGAAGAGTGTTCCAGGTAGAGAGATCAGCTTTTGCAGAAGTGTGGAGGTGAGTGACATGTGGTACCTGTAAGCCCCCCATAGACATTTAGATGGTCTGGACAAAATGTGAGTGTGGAGGTGGGGATGAGAGGTGAGATCAAGTAAGTAAGAAGGCAAGGTCACTAAGGGTTTGAATGTTAGGTCAAGGGGTATAGTCTATCTGGGTGGGGCCTTGTCTGTGTAGGGTATCTGTGACATGTCCATGCTCTGTATGTATCTGTTAGCACATATGTCTCCATGTGTCTCTGCGTCTCCTGCATGTCCTTGGGCACATATCTAGGCTGCAAGAGCCCAGAGGAAGCCCTTCTCATATACCTCCATGCCCTACCAGGCCTCCAGGTTCTGGAGTTGGAGGTATTTCCAGCAAGGCTGCAGTCAGGCTACATGAGGACCTCAACCAGCCTCTCGGCTTGCCCATCGACAGGCCATGCTGGTAGCAGGCCACCCTGGCTAGGTTCTGAGGTTGGAGGAGGTCTAGAGCAGAGCCTGGAGTAAGGCTACATCATGACTGTGCCCAGCCATCTGGCCTGTCTGCCTGCAGGTCCATGCTGGCAGCAAGGCTGCATTGGCTGCCTTGTGCCCAGGAGACCTGATCCAGGCCATCAATGGTGAGAGCACCGAGCTCATGACACACCTGGAGGCACAGAACCGCATCAAGGGCTGCCACGATCACCTCACACTGTCTGTGATCAGGTATGCACAGGGTGGGCTGGGCTGGGAGGATGGAGGGACCAGGTGGACAGTTATGGGCAGCTAGCATGTTGGGTGAGCCCAGCTTCACACAGCCTCTCTGCCTCAGCTTCTGGGTGCTCCATCCAGACACAGTCCCAAGGAGTAGCACTTTCATGAGGTCCTGGCAGACACTGTTTAAAGCTGCAGGTAGCTTAAGAAGGGAAGAAATACTCTTTCACTAGGCTAGAAGTGTGTTGGGGCACTTATGGCAAGTATTGCAGGTGACTGTAATAAGACCTTGAAAAGCCTCTGGGGCATTTGTTTCAGTCCTTTCCCCTCCCCCGAGTGACCAGCTTGATGACCATTCCAAAGTAGTTTCTTTTGCAACACCTTACTTAACCCTCATTTACCAACTTAAAAAAGGTAAAACCTACTATAGTCCCCACTTCACAGATGAGACAAGTGAGGCTCAGAAAGCTTAGAAGTTGCTTAAAGTCACACAGAGAGGGAGTGGGGTAGCAAAATTTGACCTCAGGGCTTTCTCCTAAGACTACGGACCCTTCACTTGGCTGCTGACCAATCCTACCAGCCCCACAGCTGTCCCCACCATGGCCCACACCTCTGCCCTGGTTAAATCTGGATTTGGGAAAAGTTCCTGCTATGGACTGTATAATGCTGTGCAGCCTATCAAGAAAGAGGGGACAGTGGGTTGCCAAGCCACATCTGTGCCCCATAAATGGTCCTGGGATGGAAGGTCCACCAGGGCACTGGATAAGGGGACCTAGCCTTGCTCAAGTCCTGGGTCTTTACTCAGCTCTGAGAAGCAGTTGGCCTAAGCCTGACTGAGTGGGATCTACCCAATCCCCAGCCCCACCTCAATCCACAGAAATCCGGCATAACTTATCAGCTCTGCCATGTTCACTGCTGACAGGGACTTTCACAACCCCCTGTGGAAGGGTGTGGGCGAAGCCTCCCCAAACCACAACACAGCTAACCATGCCTCTGAGCTGGCAGGGCGGGAGGTGAGCCACTGGCTCGGAGCCATTAAACATAGTGGAAAGGCCTGTGAGGGAGCCTCTGTTTGTGCTTGGCCCATGACCAGGTCTGGGTTGGGGTCAGGACCCCTGACTGTGCCCTTGGCACTGAGTGGGCCCAGCTGCAAGTCCAGGACCTTGTACACTCTACCTGGCACATGGTGAGGATGCCCCAGCTTTGGAGTTCAGCAAAGCTGGTCCTCATCCAGCCTCTGGAGCCTTAGGTGCCCAGATGACCTCTATGAGCCCGGGTTTCCTTTCCAATAAATGGATCACATTCATCACCCTTCTCCAGACTAAGATACAGGCTGGATGGGGGAAAATGTCAGCACTGCTCTGCCCACAAGTGGCCTCTGAAGCCTCTCCACTTGGCTGGGATCCTGGCCCCTGACTCACCTCCAGCCTTGACTCTATGTGGCTGAACAAGGTAGTGTTCCCTAGTGGTAGTGGAGGAGTGGGGAGGAGTGCCTGAGAGGGGGCCTGAGTCAGGAGCTTCCCAGAGTGTATGATGTCAGCGGAGGGTGGTGGGGTGGAGATCCCTCTCCTTCTTTCCTTCCTTCCTTCCCCTGTCCTTTGTTCCAAACCAAGCATGGATGGAGCCAGAGGTTCACTGACCTGTTCCACTCTGGGCATTTAGCCCCAAAATGTCACTGGCCATGGAGCAGATAAGAGCACATTCTCTACTATCACAGAGCTGGATTGAGAATTATGCTGTGTTGACACATAAAATTACCCATCAAAGAGAGAGAGAGAACTATGCTGTGCTCCAGCAAGTGATTTAATCTCTTGAGCCCGTAATATCCTCAATCAAAATTAGGGACCATCTTGTGAACTGGACATCGAGTGACGATGATGTACCAGGCCTGCTCAGTCAGAGTGAAAATCTGAGTCCTGCCCTGCAGCCTCCATCTCCAACCCTCACACATGCAGACTCTAGGGGATCAAGATATGAGGGCCACCTTGACCCTCTGAGCCAACATTTCTTCTCCTGGACACCTTCCCACTTGTAAGCTTTCCGACTCTGCTCCCTATCTTGCCTGCTATGCCAGGACCTATGCCTGGGCCCCAAAGACACTCCTCCTTGTCCCCGCAACACACACCTACACAGCAAGGGCTCTGCAGGGAATTAGCCTGGTGAGCTGGCTGGAGTGAGCTACTCTGCGCTCTCACTCCCAGGGTTCTACTGAAACCAGCTTTCCTATCTGCCCTCTTGTGTACAGAGAGCTCTAATCTCCCACAGACTTCCCCATAGAATGAAAAGTGTATCAAAGGCCCAGCTTCCCCACTGAGCTTATTTTGCTTTGAGCCCAAAGCCAGGCATCCAACAATCCAAGCAAAACCATACTTCCTAGGCATGTTCTATTGGTCCAGGACCTTCCTGACATCAACTCCAACACTGAGGCCACCGATAGAGTCCCTGTTGTCCATTACATATTGTCCAAGGTACCTTTGCACAGCCTACCCTTTGGCTGTCATTTTGTTTTAAGAGCCCAGCCTGGGATGGGGGCTGACACATGATTAAGCCTTTCATTCTGATCTGATGCATTGGGCCACGTTAATGGCTCTGGGTACTTTGTGCCCTCTGACCCTTAGACCTCAGGCTTGTACTGCTCTTCTGAGCAGAACTTCAGGGAAGTATAAGGCCAAATAGCCACACAAGATGTCCCAGCTTTATCCCAGAGGAGCTCTGAGTAGGTAGAGGCCACCGTTAGAGCTGTGAGTTATAGTAGCCACTTGGGAGCCTGGTTGAGAGGGCTAGAGACAGAGACTGTGGGGCTGGTGTTGCCCTGGGGCAGCAGAGCTCTAACAGCTAGGGCCTGGAAGGCTGTGGAGTAGAGAGGTAGCCTGCAAGGGACTACAGAATGGGCAAAGGCGAGGAAGTACAGAGTGAGTATGGACCATAGGCGTAGACAGATTATTAAAACCCTCTACTGAAGGGGCGGAGAGGCAGGAGGAAGCTGCTAGATCAGTAGTGATACCTCGGGAAGCCTCAGGAGGCCTCTTGGGGTGAGTTGGAGGACATTATTCCCTTTGGTCTAACCAGCCTCACTTCACACCCACCTGCCAGTCCAGGGTCCATGCCCCTTCCCGGCCTGCCTTCTCACAGGGCTACTGAGTGACAGGGCTGGAGTCCAGGCATGTAGCCTATTGGCCTGCCTGCCCTGCTTATAGCAGGTTTACGATGTTTTTCTCCCCCTGAGTGGTGTTTGGCTTTTGGTTTCTATGGCAAAGCAGGAATTTCCTAATGGCCTGTTTCCCATCTGGGCTGGGCAGACTTGTTGATGACTCTGCCGGAGGCAGCAGCAGAAAGAAAGAAACACCCCTCACAACCTCCATTCCACCTCCCCCAGAGCTGATGATAGCCTGATCCCACAGCCCACCAGAGGCTATAGATACCCAGGGGATGAGTGGATGGGCTCCTAGCTGGTCAATGTGTGAGGCCTGGCTTGCTGTGCTGTGAGCTGGGCCTCTTTGAGCTGAGCTTCTGCAGGCCATGAAGAGGATGGAAGTGTGGGGAAGCTGCAGAGCCTCTGCTGCAACATCTCCAGGAACAAGACCAGAGAGGGACTGGGTGGAGCTGTTGGGGATGGAAGCATATAGCCCTGCTCCAGGAGGATGGCAAATCTAGTGTTGTGGTTCATTGCCACAACAGTTACCATTGTGGTATAGGGGAAAGCACTGGAGTGGTGTCTTTCTACCTGCAGGGCACTAGCCCGGAGCCCAGCCCATCTTGATCCTGGCTCCCAGGCATGGTGGGCATGGTAGGAAACATATCTGACCATCACAATTTCTGCTGCAGGCCTGAGGGCAGGAGCTGGCCCACTGCCCCTGATGACAGCAAGGCTCAGGCACACAGGATCCACATCAACCCTGAGGCCCAGGTATGTATAGACACTGCCTGGCCTGGTCTGGCCTGGCTCAGAGTGAGCCCAGGGCAGAGAGGACAGCATGCAGGTTCACCTACAATGAGTCTCCTCACTGGGGCTCTCAGATACACAAGACAGAGACTGAAGCAGAAGGTTTCTCTGCACCATGCCCATACCCCATCCCCTGTTCCTCAGATGAGCACCTGTTGTGGGCTCTGTCTCCACTCCAGGTAATCCTGGATTTTGGACCAAGGTGCTTATGATGGCCAGGAGCTGGGCTAGGCCTTGGTTGGGGTTATCACACACCCAGCTGGAGTTTACTCTGGTGCCCAGTGATGCCAGACCAGGAAGAAGTCACTGTGCTTGTAGTGAGGGGAAGTTAGTGGCAGTCTCAGGCTGTGGAGTGACCTCAGGCTATGGGACACTCCTCTGGGTGCCCTGTCCAAGCCTGAAGTTCTCTGTTAACCATCCTGTGGTGCTTCTAGCAGAACTCAGGATGCAGGCCTGTCTGCCCAGTCACCTTTCTGTGTGTAACAGAAGTCATATCTCTGGCCCTGTCCTCAAGAACAATGAGGGAGCCAGGCTGGTTGGGGGCCTTGTTTTGCCATGGCATGGGGAGTAGCCAAGTGGGGATGACTGAGGTATCCAAAGCCATCTCTGGGCCACAGAGTTTGGGCAAGGAGACTGGGATGGTCTGTGATAGAGCCAGAACTGTAGATCCCAGCATGTAAGACCATGGCCTCTGGGCATACTTTTGTCCACCTTCTCAACCTGGAAGAAAAGGGGCCAAGGCAGGGAGAGGCTTCACTGAACCAGAGGGAAGGATGTGCCCCGGCTTCTCCCCCACCTTCTACCACAATCCCATCTTGCCCTATCCCCTACCCTGCCTGGCTGGCATCCCTGAAGCCAGAGGCTTACCACCTGCCAGGCAGTCCCCATTCTGGCAGGGGAAAGGCACTTAGAAGTTCTGGTGCCTAGGGGAAGGCAGGGACCAAAGAAGCCCAGAGTAGTCACATGACTCAGACAAGGAGTCAAAGAGGGCTTCCTGGAGGAAGGGGTATTGAAGCCAAGACCTGAAGGCTTAGGAAGGGCAAGGCAGTCAAATGGGTACAGGAGGAGGAAGTGTGGCCCAGAGGTGAGGTCTTGTACCTCAGCTTCAAAGAAAAGAAAGGTCCAGGGGAAGGGAGGGCAAGATAGAAGGAATGAGAGGACAGAGGCAAGAGATGAGGTGGTGGGGCAGGCTACAGAGAGGTTCTTGGGCTTCTCTATCCTGGACCTCAGGGATTCATGGCCATATCTGTGTCTCAGAAGCTTGCTCTTGTGGCCCCACGGACCCCAGACCTTAGGGACAGGGGTAGATGTTGGCATAGACAAATGAGCAAGGCTTGCCACGGGCCAGGCAGAGGGGAGCAGCACGGTGTGGGCCCCAAGCTCATGAGTAAGGCCCAGCCTCCCTCAGAGGCAGCAGTGTCAGGATGGACAGGACGGGGCAGGAGGGGGGTTAGCCTTCCAGGAGAGGCTCAGGGCCGGTGGGCCTGGGGTGCTGGTGACTGTAGAGCAGCTCCCCCTGCCCCCACACTTATTCTCACTGACTCCCTTGAAGACCAGGCTGCCAGAGGCTCAGACTGGAGAAGGAGGGAGTTTCCACAAGCACCAGGGCAGCCCCTCAGCTGCTGCCCCACTTTTGTACTTAAAAGGTCATGGGCTCCATGGGTGGTGACAAAAACACCCCACCCCGCCCCTGCAGGGCTGAGTCCTTGCTAACACAGACACAGAGCCCATTGTCCCCATGCTACTCCCACTCTCTGCCTGAGTCGGGGTGTCGGGGAGGGGGTGGAGCGAGCTGGAGCCATGGGAGGAGGAGGAAAGCACAGTTGGCCCTAGGACCAGCATAGGATGCCCTGGCACACATCCCCGAGTGGGATGGGACAGGGCTAGCTGGAGCTTCAGGACCACCTTCCCTGTGGGGCCATAGGAGAAGCTCCTTCTCCCAGGCCTTTTGTGGGAACACAGGAGGCACTTGGCCCAGCCCAGGGTGGAGGAAGGATAGTAATAAGGCAGGGTTTTCTAGAGGGAGTGGCAATTATGCTCAGAACCAGGTGATGGGGAGAAGCAAGCCAGGTGGAGCAGTCGGTCCTTGCACATTCAGCCTGTCCTCCCCAGACCAGCAGAGAGTTGGAACTGAGCCTCTAGGAGATGGCACCTGCTCATCTGAACTCAGTGCCTGCCTCCATCCAAGTTGAGTGTCCCGAAGTAGGTAGCTACCCCCATTCTGCTGAAAAATCCACCGAGGCTTCAGCAACCAAGTGGGCAGCAGACTGGTACTCAGAGTGGAGGAGCATATGGTATGAGGCACACCACCCACAGAGGGGGAAAATCCAGGACTGAGGGCTCAGGGATTCCCCTGAAAGCCATTCATCCAACGAGTATGTGCTTTGTGCCAGGCACTGTGCAATTGTCTTATTTCATCTCTGCAAGGAACCTGATGTGGAGACCATCACATTCTCCAGCTCATAGATAAAGAAACAGGTTTAGAGAGGTGAAGTGACTTGCCCAGTTAGGGGATAACTCTGGGACTCAAACTAAAACTGAGATAACCATGTGTGTCCTAGTCACTGAATTCAGGCCTAAAGAGGTGGCTGCATGGGTGGCCGTGGGAGGGGCAATGGCCCTGATGGCCCTGCAGTGGACTCCCACACTGGGAGGGGTGAGTGAGGGCCTCCTTCCTCCCAGTCCCAGTCCCTCCAACTCCTCCCTCCCACCGAAGCTTCTGCCTGGAGGCCCAGCCCCACCCCCACTGGCCACAGCCCATCTGGTACCCATTAGAGGCCAGCCCTGCCTGCCTGCCTGCTCGACAGTCACGTGTGTGTGAGAGCGCTCAGGTTTCTCAGGGGCTTTTGTTGGGCCTGATACGGATAGGGGTCTTCCTGTTGTTGCTGCATTGATGGGGGCCACCTTGGCAGAAAGACCCTCCTCTTTGTCTGTTGGGGTGGGGGAAATGGAGAGGTCCCACCCAACTGCTGGTCTGCCCATTCCCCAAGTTCCCCCCCTGCAAAAAGCAGGAGACAGGGCAGAACCCCACAGGCTTAACTATGCCTCAGAGCTGCCCAAGTCCAAACCAGGGCTCTTCCTGCTGCGATAGGCATCCTTTCTTGTCCACACTGGGCTCTCTGTCCACACTGTAGAGCAGAGAGGACGTTTACATGTCCCTTCCCAGGCTGAGGCTAAGACCTACCCCATGGCCTGGACTTAGGCATCACCCTAAAATCAGGCTGCTCTGCCTGCCAGCCTAGTCTCAGCCATGGAGGCCACCATGGCTATCCCCAGGGTGACCAGTGCTGGCTCCAAGTCTATGTAACCATGGACGTGTGGTTAGTAGTGTGTAAATAGACTGGCAGGTGCATATGTGTTGTCCTTATGCGTGTGTGTGTGTGTGTGTGTCCTCAAAACATACTTGTGAGAATATGCATGCCTCTGTTTACATTGCTGTGGGTGTGCTTGTGTGCACTTGCAGGCTGGGAACAGCACAGCTCTGGACTCTGCAGGGACAGAGATCCCCAGTCTCCACTCAGACCCATACCCACAGAGATACTGCCCACTCCTCGTGGCTGAGGGGGCAGGTTCAGGGCACTCCTCCTCAAAGTGTTTCAGCCATGGGCACCAGGCTGGCTGTGGGTAGTGAAGTAGAGAGCCTTGAGCCCTAGCCTTGTCTCTGTTGCCCATCTTCTGTGCCTGCAGAAGGCTTCTCATTGTGACCTGGAAAGCAGGAAATGGGGAACAGCTGCAGGCCCAGAAGGGGCTGACCTCACAATGGCACTCTTGAGCCTCAGCCTGCCCAAAGGGTCTTGGACACACAACAATCATGGGCCCTTCCTGGCTGCAGGACAGGAGTTACCTTTTTTGAGTTCCCAGCCGTGGGCCCACCCAGTACCCACCACAGTTCAGGCGAGTGAGAAGGCTTGGCACCAGGACTACCTCTGCCAGGAGGCCACGTACCCTGCGGTAGCCACACTGGCCTTAAGAGGCTTCTTGGGATAGGCCTGCCTCAGTACTATCCCTTCATGAGTGGTAGTGGGCAGAACCACTGCAGGGCTCACAAGCCCAGGCTGAGTCTGAGCTGCTCAGGTTTTTGTGTCTGACTTTCTAAGGACATTTCTCATTTCTGCAAGGGCAGAACCAGTCCCCAGGCCCTGGCTGAGCACCACAGCTAGAGATGCCAGAGCAGAGGTAGCCAGCTGACATCCACCACCTGGCACAGCAAAGCAGGGTAGAGGTGGGGTGGACAAGGAATGGCCAGAGGTCAGAGGGTCTCCCAGTGCCTTAGGCCTCTGTCTCATAGGATGGCAGTCCAACAACCAGCAGGCGGCCCTCAGACACCGGGACTCGGCCAGAAGATGGCAGACCAAGCCTGAGATCACCATGCGGACAACCCCCTCGCTTTCCAGTCCCTCACAATGGCAGCAGCGAGGCCACCCTGCCAGCCCAGATGAGCACCCTGCATGTGTCTCCACCCCCCAGGTAACACAGAGATGCCATGCCCAGAACCCATCTTAACCCCTGATCCCTCAAATCTCACTCTGTCCCATCCTGACCCCTGACACTTGATCCTTGGGTCTCAGCTGGTTGCATTCTGACTCATAAGCCTCACTAGACCCTGAGTCCACAGTGAAGGCTGGAACTGCATCTCTGTCCCTCCTCTATCTCTTTCTCCCTCCCAGCACTGACCCAGCCAGGGGCCTCCCGCGGAGCCGGGACTGCAGAGTCGACCTGGGCTCCGAGGTGTACAGGTTGCTACGGGAGCCAGCAGAGCCCGTGGCCGCGGAGCCCAAGCAGTCAGGCTCCTTCCGCTACTTGCAGGGCATGCTGGAGGCCGGTGAGGGCGGTAAGAGTCCTGCCACCTGTCCCCACCTGCCTTCCCCCTCCCTGCGGTGCCCTGGTTGCCACCTAGCGACGCCACATCCCGCCTCCCAGCAATCGCCCTCCTTGGTCTCCACGGGCGGGTCCCACACCCTTGCTACACCTTCGCTTCCCGATTCCCACTCCACTCCCTGTCGCTGCCCCTCACCCCACGCCCGCCAAACCCGTTCCCCAGTCTCGATGCCGATGGCCCCGAAAACGGGGCCCAACCAAACACCCCGCAGACATGGAGGTCTGACCTCTTCACCCCGCTCCGGGTTTCAGGAGAGCGGCCCGGGCCTGGCGGCCCCCGGAACCTCAAGCCCATGGCCAGCAAGCTGGGCGCTCCGCTGAGCGGCCTGCAGGGGCTGCCGGAGTGCACGCGCTGCGGCCACGGCATCGTGTGAGTACCCGCCCCCGCTGCCCCTCCCGGACCCCAGCCCTCCAGGGCCCTGGATGCGGGCGCCGTCGCGATCCCGGCAGTCACTCGACGCTGTCCTCTCTCCTTCCCCTCATCAGAGGCACCATCGTCAAGGCGCGGGACAAGCTCTACCATCCCGAGTGCTTCATGTGCAGCGACTGCGGCCTGAACCTCAAGCAGCGTGGTTACTTCTTTCTGGACGAGCGGCTCTACTGTGAGAGTCACGCCAAGGCGCGCGTGAAGCCGCCCGAGGGCTACGATGTAGTGGCGGTGTACCCCAACGCCAAGGTGGAACTCGTCTGAGTTGGGACTCCGCTCCCGCCCCTGCTTCTTAAGGTCCCCGCTCGGCCCATGTAAATATCGTCCTGTCCCTCTAATAAAGTTCCTCTGCTCGGCCTTGAACCTGTCACCGGGCCTGCCACCCTCCTGCGCAGGCCATGGCTCCGAGTGCAGTAGCATCTGCCCAGGTGCCAGGCCTGTCCTGGGCTCTGGGTGCAGTGGCCAGCAAGACAGGCACCGTACCGCCCTGAAGAGAGCCACAGCCTGGGTGGAAGGCAGACCTGAAGCACAACGGGGCAGCTCTAGTAATACGAAGGCGAGGTCTGGGGTGCTGCGTGCGGCGCGGCAACAGGAGGTCCGACCTGGGTGGGGCCAGGGAAGGTGTTAGCTGAGAACTAAGAGATGAGGGAAGCACGAACTCTACACTGGGCGGCGGCGGGGGCGGGGGGGGGGCTGTGTGTGCAAAGGTGGTGGGGGGGAGCTCGAGAAAGACCTCTGTGACCATCATCCGCACTAGCTGGGGCGGCCCCTGGCAGCCTCGGGAGCGGTCACTCCCCTGGAGAGCGTGACTTGAGCATGGAGATCATCCGGGCCGCCGCGGGGCGTCAGCATTTCCTGGCATTCTCTCTTCGCCACCCACGCACACCTTATTCTCCTCCGAGACTCCCTTTTCTTCGCCTTCCTCTCTACCCCACCAGGGGGCGCGCCTAATTTTCTAGACAGAGGCCAGAAGGAAGCTTTAGAAAGAAAAGAACACTTGCCCAGGGGCTGCTTTGCCCTCCAAAAGGCTCCCTCCTCTCTCTAAATAAATTCCACCCCTTCTCAGAGTCCCGGCGTTTACCGCGTGGTGGCTTGCCTTCGGCTTTGCACGTCCCGGCTGCACACATCGTCGGTGAATTGTGGCTGTTCAGGCCGGAGGAGTGTCCTAGACTCCAGGTCGCGTGGATCTACCCTCTCGTTTACTTGCTCAGGACAAGAAACTGACTCGTTTTATTTAGTGCCTATTTAGTGAGCCCAGAGTAATATACTTTTGTGCTGTTTTCAATTTTCTGCTATGGCACACCACAAAAAACTGTTACCAATTCACATTCATCACCATCATGAGATGGTACCCATTTCTTCGTGCTCCTCCCAACTCAGGATATTATGTTTATTTTTTCATTTTTTGCCAGTCTGTTAAGTAAAATGTCCCAAGCAGTTGTTTTAATTTGCATTTCTCTGATTACCAATGATGAGCATTCAGTCATTGAGCATTTATGGTGTGTTTGCTGGGTGCCTACCACTAAGGGAACAGAGTGGTCCTCACTCTCAAAAGAGCGGTTCTTCTGTAAGTTACCCAAAACCTTTCACTCATTTTTTATGAGCTTATTTAACTTCTTTTTAATGATTGGTAGGAACTTTTCCTAATTTTGTACTAATCTTTGTTACTGGATTCTAGTTATCTGATCAATTTTCCTGTTTCTGTATAATTACTACTGAGTTTAATAGCCAATCTCTCCTTCTTGTTGATCATTTACAAACATGTCGAAGTATTCTTGTACATTTCCAGTTGTCAGAAGTTGAGACTGCATGCTTCAGGGTCTGGAAGAGCAAACCTCTTTGCACTGTGATGTGGTTGCCCTGAATCTAGAGACTCACTTGGGAAGAACTGGCATTAGTCTTTTCCTCCAGGGCGGACTGTGATATGCACTTACTGTGCATTTATTCAGATGTTGTGTCTGTCTTCGCTTAAGTTTTTATTTTATTTTCTTCTCACAGATTTTCTGTTCATGGTTAAATTTGTGCTAGAGATTCCTTCTCAAGGCTTCTTTTGCCTCCTTCTCCCTTCCCTGAAGGAGCACAGTTCAGAGCAGTGGGCAGGTGCTCATAGAGCAGTGAGGCGAGGCGGGGTCCTGGTCCTGCAGGTAACTCCAGACTTTGTCGGGCCTTTGTCTCCTTTTGCTCCCCAAGGAGTCAGATAGTGTGCGGTGAGGCCCCAAGGGTGCCCCGCTGTGGCACTACACAGGTACATACACACACACGGTACACACACATGCTCTCACATTCCCTGCAGCCACACCCAAATAGGGTGAGGCAGTGGAGGAGTTGGCCTTGGCCTCCCCACCCTGCCTCGGCAGACTTGGTCCCAGCCCCACCCGGTCATAGGTGGTAGAGGAGAGGATGACTGGCAGCCAGGGAAGCATTATTAGGCACAGGAGTGGGTGGAAAAATACCAGGAGCCGTGGGCCCCAGCCCTCAACTCTCGTCCCCACTCACCTGCAGAAACTCGCCTCTCCACTCCCACTGGTCACCCACAGATCCACTAGCCGCTGGTACTCACCTTAATCCCAGGACACGCAATAACCCCTTCTCCCCAAAAGAACTACCCACCCAAGAGCCTCCCTGTCACTGTAGGCTACCCTGAGATCAACAGCTCCACTTCTGCAAGATTGCGGCAACTACAGCAGCCCCTGCCTGGGCATCCTGGTTGGGGGTGGCTCGAAGGGCATCTAAGGGGAGTGGCGTTCAAAGCTGCCAGCCTGATTTGTCCTTTCCCTGGCTTCAAGGCCCAGCCTCTACCCTGTCTCCCAGCCCACCTCTTCTGCCCAGGGACCCTGAGAGTAGTAGACCATGAAAAGCTTGGGACAGGGTCCTCGTGGGACAAGGGCTGTATGGCCCGGAGTCCCAGGTACTGAGACAGGAGACATCAGAGTCTCTCTCCAGGATGAGGAGCCAGATCCAGGATGCCCAGTTCAGAGTGCTCCAGGCTCCAGCCTACCCAGCCAGAACCAACTCTCATTGTCCCCAAACCTGCTACATCCCTCCAACCCCAGGGCCCAGTTCCTTAGCTCAGGGGCTTTCAAACCAGAGACGTGGTTATCATCCTCTACACCCTTACCCCAGCCATCACATCCTACCCAGCACTGTGTCTAGGATTTTGCCTCCCAAGCATTTTTAGACCCATTTCAGGGCAATTGCAGGACTCTCTAATTCCCTTGTGTCAATTCTTCCATGGCCCCCGGGGCCCTCAGGATGGAGTTCCTGGTCCTCCACTTAGCCTTTAAAGCCTCTCTGACCTCAGGCTGCTGACTACTTTGTCTCACCTCCTCTGTTGCAGCTGACAGTTCCGCATCCTTTGAGCTAGTCCACCTTTTCATAGCCCTCAGACCTCTCGAGCTCAAAATGCTTTTCTTCTTTTGCGATGGCCCAGCAAACTCCTACTCACTCTTCAAGGCCCAACTCTACTGCCTCCACTTCCCTAGAGCAAAGCCTTGGCCCTTCCATCCCCAAGCAGAGTTAATAGTTACCATTCACATGCCCTCCGTCCCATCCCTTCCAGTTTTGCCTGGTGCCTCTGGCACAACTTCTTACCTCTTCGGTTAGACCCTGACTCAGACTTACCTCTGTCCTGCCCAAGCTCCACCCAGGCCAGGAACTGGGAGGTACAGGGGTCCTGGAGAAGCTCCCAGCCTCAGGCACATGAGCACACACACACACTCACATATACACTGGGCGTCCTTTCCTCCCACCACCTTTCATCTCACCTTCCACATCAGGTTTCTTCAAGCATCCTGCCTAAGCTCTTAGGGGGAAGTAAGTCCTGGAGCAGGGGTCCTCAATCCCAGGCCCATGGACCATGGCCTGTTAGGAATCAGGTTGCACAGCGGGAGGTGAGTGGCGGGCAAGCCAGCAAAGCTTCATCTGTATTTACAGCCACTCACCATTGCTTGCATTAGTGCCTAAGCTCCACCTCCTGTCAGATCAGCCATGGCATTCGATTCTCCTAGGAGTACAGACCCTATTGTGAGCTGTGCAAGCAAGGGATCTAGGCTGTACATTCCTTATGAGAATCTAATGTCTGATGATCTGTCACTGTCTCCCATCACCCCCAGATGGGACCACCTAGTTGCAGGAAAACAAGCTCAGGGCTTCCACTGATTCTACATGATGGTGAGTTGTATAATTATTTCATTATCTGTTACAATGTAATAATAATAGGAATAAAGTACAAAATAAGTGTAATGCACTTGAATCATCCTGAAGCCATCCCTGCCCTCCATCCATGGAAAAATTGTCTTCTACAAAACCAGTCCCTGGTGCCAAAAAGGCTGGGGACTGCTGTCTTGGAGGGCAACTGCTCCCTCCTGCATCCTTAACCTCAACTCACTCAGTCAACTAAATATTTATTAAAAGGTCACTCACAGTGGCTCATGCCTATAATCCCAGCACTTTGAGAGGCCAAGATGGGAGGATCACTTCAGGCCAGGAGTTCAAGACCATCCTCACTATCATGGCAAAAGCCCATCGCTACTAAAAATACAAAACTTATCCCGGTGTGATGGTACTCACCTGGAGTCCCAGCTGCTTAGGAGGCTGAGGCAGGAGAATTGCTTGCTTGAACCCAGAAAGTAAAGGGTGCAGTGAGCCAAGATCACACCACTGCACTCCAGCCTGGAGTGACAGAGCAAGACTCTGTCTCAAAAAATAGAAATATCTATTAACCTCCTATGTGCCAGGCATTGTGTTGCACACTAGGAAAACATTTTGAACTAACATGTAAAATAAGCACAGACTATAAGCAGTGCTATTAAGGAAAGAAAGAAAGCATTACAGTAGAGCATAAGGGAGTCTCTTCATGTATGGAATCTGGAAAGGCCTCACAGATACAGTAATATTGGGACAGAGAACTGAGGTGGTAAGACAGCATCTGTGCAGGTATCTGGCAGAGAGCCCAGCAAATGCAAAGGCCCTGCACAAGCAGTGACTGAGGTGGTGTAAGTGAAGTGGCTGGTAGTAGAAGATGAGGTCATTAGAGAGATGTGAGAGGGAGAAGGTTAACCAAGTTGGCCCTTGTAAGCCATTGTTCCATGGCTAGCAGGGCTATGCAAACCCAAAGGCCGAGGGAGCTGAGAAGCCAAAGAGGTTGACAAATCCAGTTTCTCAGAGAGAAATATATGATAGGGACTTATGAACAGAGTAATGTCTCGGGTGGCTGCAAGACTGGATCCTCCTCACACCAGCCATCCAGAAAGTATCCTTTATATAGCAAGCCTTTAGGAAAAACATGTGCAGCTGGTCATGTCTTCACACTTTCTTGCCAAGACTCTTGACCACTGGGGAGGCTACATAAGCATTTTATGACGAGTTTTCTATGCTACAGGCATTGTTTAAAGAGCTTGCTGATGAATAGCTTGGCATGTAGGGGTCATCAGGGTGGTTTTGCTTCAACATGGTGTCTTGGCCTGGAACAGTGGCCTACACCTGTAATCCCAGCACATTTGGAGGTCAAAGCAAAAGGATCTTTTGAGACCAGGAGTTGGAGACTAGCCTGGACAGCATAGCGAGACCCCTCTCTACAAAAAAAAAAAAAAAAGCCAGTTGTGGTGGCATGCACCTATAGTCCAAACTACTCAGAAAGCTGAGGTGGGAGGATCCCTTGAGCCCAGGAGTTCGAGGCTGTGGGAACCATGATGGCACACTACACTCCAGCCTGGGT
>CAUYQU010022573.1:0-20145 GCA_963574635.1 Cheracebus regulus
ACTAATTTGCACTCCCACCAACAGTGTAAAAGTTCCTATTTCTCCGTATCCTCTCCAGCATCTATTGTCTCCAGATTTTTTAATGATTGCCTTTCTAGTTAGCATGAGATGGTATCTCAATGTGGTTTTGATTTGCTTTTCTTTAATGACCAGTGATGATGAGCATTTTTTCTTATGTTTGTTGGCTGCATAAATGTCTTCTTTTGTAAAGTGTCTGTTCATATCCTTTGCCCACTTTTGAATGGGCTTGTTTGTTTTTTTCTCTTGTAAATCTGTTTTAGTTCTTTGTAGATTCTGGATGTTAGCCCTTTGTCAGATGGGTAGATTGCAAAAATTTCTTCCCATTTTGTTGGTTGCTGGTTTGCTCTAATGATTGTTTCCTTTGCTGTACAGAAGCTCTGGAGTTTAATTAGATCCCATTTGTCTATTTTGGCTTTTGTTGCCAATGCTTTTGTTGTTTCAGCCATGAAGTCCTTGCCTGTGCCTATGTCCTGAATGGTTTTGCCTAGGTTTTCTTCTAGGGTTTTTATGATGTTAGGCATTGTGTTTAAATCTTTAATCCATATGGAGTTAATTTTAGTGTAAGATGTCAGGAAGGGGTCCAGTTTCTGCTTTCTGCACATGGCTAGCCAATTTTCCTAACACCATTTAATAAACTTGGAATCCTTTCCCCATTGCTTGTTTTTGTCAGGTTTGTCAAAGATCAGATGATTGTAGATGGGTGGTGTTGCTTCTGAGGCCTCTGTTCTGTTCCATTGGTCTATATCTCTGTTTTGGTACCAGTAGCACACTGTTTTGATTACTGTGTCCTTGTAGTATGGTTTGAAGTCAGGTAGCATGATGCCTCTATCTTTGTTCTTTTTGCTTAGAATTGTCTTGGCTATGCGGGCTCTCTTTTGGTTCCCTACGAAGTTTAAGGTGGTTGTTTCCAGTTCTGTGAAGAGGGTCATAGGTAGCTTGATGGAGATAGCATTGAATCTATAAATTACTTTGGGCACTATGGCCATTTTCATGATATTGATCCTTCCTAACCATGAGCATGGAATATTTTTCTATCTGTTTGTGTCCTCTCTTATTTCATTGAGCAGTGATTTGTAGTTCTCTTTGAAGAGGTCCTTTATATCCTTTGTTAGTTGTATTTCTAGGTATTTTATTCTGTTTGTAGCCATTGTGAATGGCAGTTCATTCTTGATTTGGCTCTCTTTAAGTCTATTATTGGTGTATAGGAATTCTTGTGATTTCTGCACATTGATGTTGTATTCTGAGACTTTGCTGAAGTTGCTTATTAGTTTAAGGAGCTTTTGGGCTGAGATGATGGGATCTTCTATACAATCATGTCATCTGCAAATAGAGACAATTTGACTTCCACCTTTCCTAATCAAATACGCTTTATTTCTTTTTCTTGCCTGATTGCTCTGGCTAGAACTTCCAATACTATATTGAATAGGAGTGGTGAGAGAGGGCATCCTTTTCTAGTGCCAGATTTCAAAGGGAATGCTTCCAGTTTTTGCCCATTCAGTATGATATTGGCTGTGGGTTTGTCATAAATAGCTTTTATTATTTTGAGATACGTTCTGTCGATACCTACTTTATTGAGATTTTTTAGCATAAAGGGCTGTTGAATTTTGTCAAAGGCCTTCTCTGCATCTATTGAGATAATCATGTGGTTTTTGTCTTTAGTTCTGTTTATGCGATGGATTGCATTTATAGACTTGCGTATGTTGAACCAGCATTGCATCCCTGGGATGAACTCTACTTGATTGTGATGGATAAGCTTTTTGATGTGCTGTTGCAATCAGTTTGCCAGTATTGTATTGAAGATTTTTGCATCTATGTTCATCATGGGTATTGGCCTGACGTTTTCTTTTTCTGTTGAGTCTCTGCTGGGTTTTGGTATCAGGATGATGTTGGTCTCATAAAATGATTTGGGAAGGATTCCCTCTCTTTGGATTGTTTGAAATAGTTTCACAAGGAGTGATACCAGCTCCTCTTTGGATGTCTGGTAGAATTCGGCTGTGAACCCATCTGGACCGGGGCTTTCTTTAGTTGATAGGCTATTAATTGCTGCCTCAACTTCAGCTCTTGTTATTGGTCTATTCAGGGTTTCAACTTCTTCCTGGTTTAGTCTTGGGAGGGTACAAGTGTCTAGGAATTTATCCATTTCTTCCAGGTTTACTGGTTTGTGTACTACATAGAGTTATTTGTAGTAATCTATGATGGTAGTTTGTATTTCTGTGGAATCGGTGGTGATATCCCCTTTATTGTTTTTTATTGCATCTATTTTATTCTTATCTCTTCTTTTTTATTAATCTGGCTAGCAGTCTATCTATTTTGTTGATCTCAAAAAACCAGCTCCTGGATTTATTGATTTTTTTTTGAAGGGCTTTTTATCTCTCTGTCTCTTTCAGTTGTTCTCTGATCTTAGTTATTTCTTGTCTTCTGCTGATTTTTGAATTTGTTTGATCTTGCTCCTCTAGTTCTTTCAATTTTGATGATAGGGTGTCGATTTTAGATCTTTCCTTGCTTCTCATGTGGGCATTTATTGCTATAAATTTTCCTCTAGATGCTGCTTTAAATGTATTCCGTAGATTCTGGTACATTGTGTCTTCATTCTCGTTGATTTAGAAGAACATCTTTATTTCTGCCTTCATTTCATTGTTTATCCAGTCAACATTCAAGAACCAGTTCAGTTTCCATGAAGTTGTGTGGTTCTGAGTTAGTTTCTTAATCCTGAGTTCTAATTTGATTGCACTGTGGTCTGAGAGACTGTTTGTTGTGATGTCCATTCTTTTGCATTTGCTGAGGAGTGATTTACTTCCAATTATGTGGTCAGTTTTAGAGTAGGTGTGATGTGGTGCGGAGAAGAATGTATATTCTGTGGCTTATGGGTGGAGGGGTCTATAGATGTCTATTAGGTTTGTTTTGTCCAGATCTGAGTTCAGGTCCTGGATATCCTTGTTAATTTTCTGTCTTGTTGATCTGTCTAATATTGACAGTGGAGTGTTAAAGTTTCCCACTATTACTGTGTGGGAGTCTAAGTCTCTTTGTAGGTCATTAAGAACTTCTTTATGTACCTGGGTGCTCCTGTATTGGATGTGTATATATTTAGGATGATTAGCTCTTCTTGTTGAATTGATCCTTTTACCATTATGTAAAGTCCTTCTTTGTCTTTTTTTGATCTTTGTTGGTTTAAAGTGTATTTTATCAGAGACTAGGATTGCAACTCTTGCTTTTTTTTTTGCTCTCCATTTGCTTGGTAAATCTTCCTCCATCTGTTTATTTTGAGCCTATATGTGTCCTTGCATGTGAGATGGGTTTCTGGATACAGCACACCAATGGTTTTTGACTTTTTATCCAATTTGCCAGTCTGTATCTTTTGACTGGTGCATTTAGCCCATTTACATTTAAGGTTAATTTTGTTATGTGTGAATTTGATCCTGCCATTTTGATGCTAGCTGGTTGTTTTGCCCATTAGTTGATGCAGTTTTTCCATTATGTCAATGCTTTTTACCATTGAATACATTTTTGGAGTGGCTGGTGCTGGTCCTTTTCATGTTTAGTACTTCTTTCAGGAGCTCTTGTAAGGCAGGCCTGGTGGTGACAAAATCTCTCAGCAATTGCTTGTTCTTAAAGGATTTTATTTCTCCTTCACTTATGAAGCTTAGTTTGGCTGGATATGTAATTCTGGATTGAAAGTTCTTTTCTTTAAGGATGTTGAATATTGGCCCCCACTCTCTTCTGGCTTGTAGGGTTTCTGCTGAGAGATCCACTGTGAGTCTGATGGGCTTCCCTTTGTGGGTAATCCGACCTTTCTCTCTGGCTGCCCTTAGCATTTTTTCCTTCATTTCAACTCTGGTGAATCTGATGATTGTGTGCCTCGGGGTTGCTTTTCTTGAGGAATATCTCTGTGTTGTGCTCTATATTTCCTGGACTTGAATGTTGGCCTGCCTTGCTAGGTTTGGGAAGTTCTCCTGGATAATATCCTGAAGAGTGTTTCCCAGCTTGAATTCATTCTCTCCATCACATTCAGTTATACCTATCAAATGTAGATCAGGCCTTTTCCCATAATCCCATATTTCTTGGAGGCTGTGTTCATTTATTTTCACTCTTTTTTTCTCTAATCTTGCCTTCTCATTTTATTTTTTTTGAATTGATCTTCAATATCTGATATCCTTTCTTCTGCTTGATCAATTTGGCAATTGAAACTTGTGTATGCTTTGCGAAGTTCTTGTGCTGTGTTTTTCAGCTCATCAATTCATTTATATTCTTCTCTAAGCTGTTTATTCTCATTAGCATTTCATCAAACTTTTTTTTTTAATATTCTTAGTTTCTTTCCATTGGGTTCGAATATGTTTTTTTTAGCTCAGTGAAGTTTGTTATTATCCTCCTTCTGAAGCCTGTTTCTTTCAGTTCATGAGACTCATTCTCCATCTAGCTTTGTTCCTTTGCTGGCGAGGGGTTGTGATCCCTTGGAGGAGGTGTTCTGGTTTTGGGTGTTTTCATCCTTTTAACGCCAGTTTCTTCCCATCTTTGTGGATTTATCTACCTGTGGTCTTTGTAGTTGGTGACTTTCAGATGGGGTCTCTGAGTGGACATCCTTTTTGTTGATGATGAAGTTCTTTCTTTTTTTTTAGTTTTCCTTCTAACAGTCAGGCCCCTCTGCTGTACGACTGCTGGAGGTCCACTCCAGACCCTGCTTGCCTTGGGGTCACCTGTGGCAGCTGCAGAACAGTAAGGGTTGCTGCCAGTTTCTTCTTCTGTTATCTTCATCCAAGAAGAATACCAGCCAGATGTCAGCCTGAGCTCTTTTTTATGAGGTGACTCTAGATCTATGGGGGTTAGGGAGCTGCTTGAGGAGTCAGTCTGTCCCTTATAGGAGCTCAAGTGCTGAGCTATAAGTTCCATCATTCTGTTCAGAGCTGCCAGGCAGGTATGTTTAAGTCTGCTGCAGCAGAACTCATAACCACCTTTTTTCCCAGGTGCTTTGTCCTGGGAAGGTGGGGCTTTATTTATAAGTTCCTGACATGCTGCTGCCTTTTTTCAGAGCTGCCCTGCCCAGCAAGAATGTAGCCTATTCACAGTCTGCCAGTGGAGGTGTTGCTGAGCTGTCATGGGCTCTGCCCAGCTGCTGTGTGAACTTCCTTGCAGTTTTGTTTATAGAGGTATAGTTAAAACTGCCTCGGTAATGGTGGTCTGCCTCGGTAAGCGCAGACTGCCTCGGTAATGGTGGATTGCCTCAGTAATGGCGGACTGCCTCAGTTATGACAGACTGTGTCAGTAATGGTGGACTGCCTCGCTAATGGCAGACTGCTTCAGTAGTGGTAGACTGCCTCGGTAATGGCAGATGTCCTTCCCCCAACAGAGCTGGACCGTCCCGGGTCCCGCTGTGCTTGCTGTGAAACTCTCAATCCAGAGTGTTTCAGATTGCTAGTCTTTGTGGGGGTGGGACATGCCAAACCAGATCACCTGGCTCCCTGTTTCAGCCCCCTTTTTTTCAGTTGAATGGGTGGCTCTGTATCCCAGGTGTTCCAGGCACCAGTTGAAATGGCTGCCCAGATTTGTGTGAGTTTTTGTATGGAGACCCACTGCACCAGCTGAAACAGCCTTGCTGAAAACTCATGGTGCTTTTCAGCCTAGGAATCTCCTGATCTGTGGGCAGTAATAACTCATTTCAAAATGCAGTGTTCACTCACCCTTTGCATTGTTGTCACTGGGAACTGCACTCCAGAGCTGATCCTATTCAGCCATCTGGGATCTACCTCCTCAGGTGCCACTTCTAATTCTAGTTCATCTGCTATTTCCACCACATCTGTAGTTACTTCCTCCACTGAAGTCTTGGACTTCACAAAGTTATCTATGGAGGTTGGAATCTATTTCTAAACTCCCATTAGTGTTGATATTTTGACTTCCACACATTGTGAGTGTTCTTAATGGTATCTAGAATGGTGAATCCTTTCTAGAAGGCTTTCAATTTACTTTGCCCAGGACCATCAGAGGGATCATTATCTATGGCAGCTATAGCCTTATGAAATGTATTTCTTAAATAACCAGACTTGAAAGTCAAATTTACTCCTTGATCTATGGGATGCAGAATGAATGTTGTTAGCAGGTGTGAAAACAACATTCATCTCCTTGTTTATCTCCATTGGAACTCTTTGGTGAACAGATACATTATCAATGAGTAATACTGTTTTGAAAGTAATCTTTTTTTCTGAGCAGGAAGTCTCAACAGTGGGCTTAAAATATCCAGTAAACCATGCTGTAAACAGACATGATCTCATCTAGGCTTTGTTATTTCATTTATAGAACATAGGCAGAATAGAATTAGCGTAATCCTTAAGGGCCCTAAGATTTTCAGAATGGTCGTGAGCACTGACTCTAACTTTACGTCACCAGCTGCTTTAGCCTCTAATAAGAGAGTCAGCCTGTTCTTGGAAGTTTTGAAGCCAGTCATTGACTTTTCCTCTCTAGCTATGAAAATACTAGATGGCATCTACTTCCAGTATAAGGCTGTTTTATCTACATTGAAAATGTGCTGTTTAGTGTCACCACCTTTATTAATTATCCTGGCTAGATCTTCTGGATAGCTTGCTGCAGGTTTTCCACCAGCCCTTGCTTCTTCACCTTGCACTTTCATGTTCTGGAAATGGCTTCTTTTCTCAAACTTCATGAACCAGCCTCTGCTAGGTTACTCTTCTTTTCCTTTTTCTCTCTTTCATCCTTTCCCTTTCTTTTCTTTCTTTTTTCTCCCTCCCTCCCTCCCTCCCTTCCCTCGCTTGCTCTCTCGCTCTTTGGAGGGCAATAGCACAATCTTGGCTCCCTATAACCACTGCCTCTAGGGTTCAAGTGCTACTTGTGCCTAAGCCTCCTGAGTAGTTGGGATTACAAGTGTTTGCCATCACATCTGGCTAATTTTTGTATTTTTAGTAAAGACAGCATTTCACTGTTGGCCAGGCTGGTCTCGAACTCCTGGCCTCAAGTGATCTTCCCACCTCAGCCTCCCCTAAGTGCTGGGATTAGAGACTGTGAGCCACTGCACCTGGCCCAGTGAGACTGTTTTGCATTCTTATCATTTGTGTGTTGACTGGAGTAGCACGTTTAATTTCCTTGGAGAACTTTTCCTTTGTATTCACAACTTAGATAACTGGTGCAAGAGGACTAGCTTTCAGCCTTTGTTGGTTTTCAATGTGTCTACTTCACTAAGATTCATAATTTCTAGCTTTTGATTTAAAGTGAGAGACATGTTTTTACTTAAAAACTTAGAGGTCATTTTAGGGTTTTTAATTGGCATAATTTCAGTATTGCTGTATCTCAGGGAATTGGGAGGCCTGAAGGAGAGGGAGAGAAGGGAATGGCCAGTTGATAGAGCAATCAGAACATATACATTTATTGATTGATTTTGCCATCTTATATGGATGTGGTTTGTGGTGTCCCCAACAATTATAATAGTAACATCAAATATTATGATTATAGACCACCATGACAGATAAAATGATAATAAAAAGTTTTAAATATTGTGAGAATTACCAAAATGTGACAGAGACATTGAAGTGAGCATATGCTGTTGGAAAAATGAGATCAATTGACTTTCTCAACTCAGAGTTGCCATCAACCTTCAGTTTGTAAACAACGAAATATCTGTGAAACACAGTAAAATGAAGCAGAATAAAATGAGGACTGTCTGTATATTATATTTGGGTTTGGCACTCCGTAGAATACATATTTCCTAGCAGACTAAAATTCTTTTGATATTTGATTTGCTAAATGTCAAAGACAAATTACACCTACACTGCTAGAGAACACAGAACTTACTTTCCCTGCTAATTTTGAAGCCAGTGCATTAGGAAGATACCTCCTGAGTTAGGGGCAGGTGACCCCATATGCCTCATGGGCCAAGTGGCTTCAGGCACATCAGCAAGGTAACTCAGGGAGAAGAGAAGGAGAAGGGGAGGGAAGATCATGCACACACACATGAACTGCCATGGCCACTGTTGGTCTCTTTGTCTTCTTGATCCCATGTCATGCCTCTTTGAGTCTGCTGATTCTTTTAGCAGGTCTGTAGGCCACGGTGTGGGTAGGTGGGAATGTGTGGTTTTCCTCCATACCACATGTAGGCTCTAGGAACATATTGCTCTTAGACACTTTCTTTTCCTATACTTCTTTCCTTCTGTCTATAGTTCTCTTTCTCTTCTATAACTACCCTATGTTGATGGATTATACACTGAATGATTGTATTTCCCTGGGATTCCAGGTGGAAGCAGGAAAAAAGTCCCTTCTGCTTTTGGATTCCGAAGTGTTGCTGAGGGGTGGGATGTTTCTTATACCCATTCTCCCCTTCCAGTAATGAAATCTCAGGTATGTGGTGATGCATGGGGGGATGTTGCAGAAGCCCTCGCTTATGTCTAATGCTTCTCTTTTTATCTTGCTGCTCATTAATCCAGACTAGGAATGGCTTTGAGGGCCTTTGTTTTTAGTGGGAAATTGCTCTTGCATTGTGTCTTTTATCTTTTCGTCTCTACTGTTTACAGGAAAACAAAAAGCAATGTCTTGAATTAGTGAGGTATTGGTTTAAAAATAAAGTGAAGCTTCTGGAATTCAGAAAACCTTTTTCTCCTCTTTTAAGTGTATGGTTCTTGTAGTTGAAATGAATTCCTTTCATGACTGGTATGCCTTTTATGACTTAAAACAGTCTATTTTGAAAGTTGAGGTGGAGTAATGCCTCCTTCGTTTTCAGTCTGGTTTTGCTCTAAAGCAGGGACACTTCAGCCTCAATGGCTAGAGCATCATAGAGCAATGAGACTTACCCAGGACAAAAATGTATCAGTTAATCTTTAAAATATTATCCCATTAAATTAACACTTCTAACATCAAAAGCTATGATAATGCCATCACCACCACTAAATATTTGTGTCAATTTGCATTTCACAGAATGTTTTCTGATGCAATATGTAATTTTCCCCATGACTTTGCAAAATAGCTTGAAAAAAATTCCTATTTTGTATGAGGGGATTAAGACTCAGAGAGATCAAGAAACTATCCTAAGATCATATATGTTGTGAGTTTTCAGTTTTAGACTGGAACTGAGACATTTTGATTTCAAGCGCTTTTTGTACTTCACCAAAGTCTTGGTTTCTGGATCAATGGACTTTATAAGGACTTGTCTGGATCATTACATTTTTCTGCTTGTATTCTTCTATGCCTGATGGACTGCTATTCTTCCTTGGATTCTCAGCTGACTCCCTCTGTGTATGTTGAAACTTGTTTCTCCTATTTTAGTCTAGATGTCAGCTGCTTGCTCCAGCTCATGTCTTAATTAGTCTCCAATAAATCTCAGCCAGTCCCCTTCCCCCAGCGACCACTCACATCTCCAGCTGGGCTTCTCACCCACCTTCCCCTTCTTTGTAGTACTAATCTACTGTAGTAGGTTATAATCAGATTTTCTGAATGATTAATACAGTGAACAGTGAACATTGTCACATTACAGAATCCTGAATTCTAATTTCAGAACCTAATGTTGAATCTAATAGCTTTACATAGAAATCTTTATTGGTAATTTGGGGCCTGTTGATTTGACTATAGCATAGAGTTGAATTGAACTAATGGTTTTTGCTGTTCTTGGAAATATCAAGGACATTTAGCTCAGAGTAGACTGGGCCAAGTGTGGAAATTATAGAACACACGTTCCTAAATACTACTATATTTTATACAATGGAAATTGCATAGTGAATTAATTTTTAGGCCTTGACTCTGATTTTGCTTCTGTTGCTAACTCGTTGTTTCACCATCTGGGCAATGGGGTAGTGCAAAAATATGCCTCCTTTGCCATGTATTGCCATACTGTTATATTATTTGCAGAGAATCTATTTAAGTGGCAGGGTGGAAATTAATACTTAAAACATGAAGTCACCTCGTGTATATGCCTTGAACCAATTGTACGTGATATATACTTAAAGCTGTATAGTTGCTAGGCACTCATGAGCCCTGAAAAAAATTGGTTGAACTTACCCAAAACCAAATTATGTGTTAAGGAAATATACAATTAAAAAAATAGATCCATGACTTCCAGAATTTTAGTGCTAAACTTCCTCAGGTTACTGTTGTATTTCCCCTTATTCTCATGCCATAGAGAAACAGAAAGGTCAAGATTTGAAGGGCACTTGGTTAAAGTTGGTAGCAACCATTTCTCTTGGTGGTTAGTGAAATATCTTCAACTAAAGGACATCAAGAAACAGAGAAAAAAAACCTCAGATGGCAATGGCAATTAAAAAGGAGTGTCATAAAGTGAATCTCATGAGTATAGCGGAGTGATTGATAGTTACCAGAGGCTAGGAAATGTAGAAAGGAGGGATATATGAAGAAAGGTTGATTAATGGTTAATCAACCATTAAATATGGTTAGATAGAAGAAATAAAACCTGGTATTCAATAAATCAGTAGGATGACTATAGTTAACAGTAATCTGTTATATATTTCACAACAGCTGGAAGATAAATGTTTAAGGTAATAGATATCCTAATTATCCTGATTTGATAATTACATGTTATGTGAATATATCAGATTATCACATATACCCCCAAAATATGTACATCTATTATGTATCAATAAAAAAAATAAAAAGTAACAAAATAGAAAGTAATGTTGAGTGACCCTGGGAGTTCCTAAGGAATCCTCGTGTCATAAGGTCATGTACCTAGGCCAGCTCTTAAACAAATTGCAACCGAAGATATAAACATAGAATGACTTTAGTGGACAAAATAACAAAAGGTTATGGCATATGGAAGAGGTATTTCAACAGGGTTCTCTGTTGTTTCAACAGAAACAAAAGCAGATAAAACAAATCAGCAATTGGTCCAACTATATGCCAGAATGGAAGAGGTCCTGATAATTACCAGAAATGTGAGTGCATTTCAGAAAGATAGATAGAAAGATAGGCAAGAGAGCAGGATCAAGATTTCAGTAAATTAGTTATCAGATTTATTTAATTCTTACAGAAGTTAGGGATTCAAAATTGACTATGGATGAGGGAAACAGTGTCACTTAAGGTAGTGAAGGCAATTTAAAATATTTTGGTTCTTTGGGATGCTGTGTTTTCCATTATCCTCTCTTATGCTCAATACATCTTTGCTTTTATGTTTCTTCTATTAATTTGAGGGTCAAATTATTATTTGTTACATATGTGGTAGGCACTCAATAACTATTTGTTAAATTGAATGAATGGCTGAGTCAGTCAATAATTAAAATGAAAATACAGGGATTTTGTTAGTGTAATGCCTTGTAGTTTTACATTTGCCGTGATTGCTTGTTGACTGGCTAGGTTTAGGGCAAATTTAATCTCTGTGTGTTTTGGTTTCCTTATGTATATAAGATAAATGTGACTAATAATTTCCACTTCTCAAAACTGTTAAGGAGGTTAAATGGGAGAATATATGTGAAAGAACATGGATCCTGACAAAATAAATGTCCATTTCCATACATTCTCCTTTGTATCCATCAGCATTTTTCACCACCAGGGTAATATAGATGATTTCTATTTCACATACGCGTTACAAAGCCATTGTGGCCTTTTCTACGTATAGCTAGTATTCCCTCCCTTGATTTTACATGATTCTTCTTTCCTTCATACACATTATGACTGAACAATATTCTTAATCTTAGAAATGAGTGCTTATTACTTCAAATAATCTCTTGACTCTATGAACAGTGTGGTTATCTGGGGAAAAACTGAAAATATTCATTGTTCTACAACTCTCCTTTCGAACGATGTGGCCTCAATGCTTAAAGTGACTCATTGGCTCTAGGAGTCTTGTCTACCCAAATCATACCTCTATTCAAACAACAGGCAAAAGAAGCAGCCGTGTAATACCAACCCCAAATTCCCGCTGCTTCTAAAAAAAAATTCAACTGTTCCCATTTTTGTATAAATTGCATCAGAAAATCATGACTTACAAATATGTCAAGTAAATGGATGGCATTGTTTAAACTGGTCCTGTTAGGAGCAGCAGGTTTCAAAGAGACAGAAAATGAGGGATTTGAAAAAAAGGTTAATTGTAAAACTGTTTAGGTGTCTACAACCTATATTTTTAATGGTAAATACATCCCTTTTTCTACAGCTATCACCTTGAAACATCAAACTCTAAATCAGCTCTGAAAGCTCCATGACCTCAATCAATTTTTGCCCTAAACCTAGCCAGTCAACAAGCAATCACAGCAAATGTAAAACTACAAGGCATTACACTAACAAAATCCCTGTATTTTCATTTTAATTATTGACTGACTCAGCCATTCATTCAATTTAACAAATAGTTATTGAGTGCCTACCACATATGTAACAAATAATAATTTGTTCCTCAAATTAATAGAAGAAACATAAAAGCAAAGATGTATTGAGCATAAGAGAGGATAATGGAAAACACAGCATCCCAAAGAACCAAAATATTTTAAATTGCCTTCACTACCTTAAGTGACACTGTGTTCTGCTCTTTTGCAGTTTTCCTGCTTTTTAAGATTTCGTTAGGAGGTTGAACTCTGGTTACAAGAAGTGTGTGCTCCTCAGTGGCTACTGGCATACTCCTTTGTTTTCCCTCACTGAGCCAGGAGCCCACAGTCTGGGCTGAAGTCAGATTCATTACCACTCTCTTCCTGTTCTCTGCACTCTCAGTGTTTGGCCTCTGGCTCTTTATTGCCACTTTTTAAAAGCCTGGATTCCAATTCCTATTACACTCAGTGTCTGAGTCACTGCTCCTGTGTTCTCTGTGTTCTCACTGAAATTCTTGCTCCTAATTATTTTCACCCTCACTGTGCATTTATACTATCCACACTGTGCTGAAAACCAGGACCCCATAACTCTTTGATGCTTACCTGTCCCTTCTTACTTGTGTTGATCTGCCTCTCTATATCAGCTGCCTACTTCACTTTACCTTGTAAAGGTCCTGAGACACCAGACTTTTTCTGACATATTATTCCCATGCATATTCCAAAAATGGATCCAGATTTGGATAAAATCCAAACCACTGGGTTTTACTCATTTAGCATGGCATTCCTTAAGATATTTTGCATGTAGTACATTTTCCAATTTTATAATCTTAAAAATTATAATTTATATAGGAAAATCAGTTAACATGACTAATCTGGTTTTTATCTTAACTTTAGAAGAGGAGTTATGTTTTAATAGGTGATGGAGCATGAAAGCATATACTTAATTTTATTATTATGATTGTAAGATGTATAATTTGAGGATTTTAAATACATTATTTGAGTGACTAGCATTAGCACAAGGCTTGCTTGTACTATCTTATGGTTTTTGACCTAGAAACTGTAATTGTTTTATCAGTATTAGCAGAAATATTCTCAGCATCATTTTCACTCATGTACTGAGTACATGTGTGTGTACCATTCATGCTTTCTTAATCTATGCTTGCTTTCTTAAATATTATTAAATATGTATGTGTGTTTAAGTAGAAAAAAAAGTCTGGGTATGGTGGTTGATGACTGTAATCCCAGCACTTTGGGAGGCTGAGAAGGGCAGATTGCCTAAGCTCAGGAGTTCGCAACCAGCCTGGGCAACATGGTGAAACCCTGTCTCCACTAAAATACAAAAAATTGCCTGGGCATGGCAGCATGTGCCTGTAGTCCCAGCTATTTGGGAGGCTAAGGCAGGAAAATTCCTTGAACCCAGGAGGCAGAGGTTGCAGTGAGCCGAGATTGTGCCACTGCACTCCAATCTGGGCGACAGAGTGAGACTCCGTCTCAAAAAAAAAAAGGAAAAAAATAGGGATCACATATGGCACAAAACATTTAAAATTATTCCAGCTACCAATAGTATATTAATGATGAGAAGTCAGTGAAGTTTTTAGCACAAATGAGAGTCTGTGAGTCTGCTATCTGACATAGTATTAGAAGTTCCCGGCCAGGGCAATCAGGTAAGAGAAGGAAATAAAGGTATTCAAAAAGAAAGTAAAACTATCTTTGTTTGCAGATGGTATGATCCTATATCTAGAAAACCCTATTGTCTAAGCCTAAAAGCTTCTCAAACTGATACATAACTTCAGCAAAGCCTCAGGATACAAAATCAATGCAAAAATCACTAGCATTCCTATACACCACCAACAGGCAGAGAGCCAAATCATGAATGAACTCTTATTCAGGGCTGCCACAAAAAGAACAAAATACCTAGGAATATGACTAACAAGGAAAGCAAAGGACCTCTTCAAGGAGAATTGCAAACAACTCCTCAAATAAATCAGAGATGACACAAACAAATGGGAAAACATTCCATGCTCATTGACAGGAAGAATCATTATTATGAAAATGGCCATACTGTCCAAAGCAATTGAAAGATTCAATGCTATTCCCATTAAACTACCATTGACATTCTTCACAGAATTAGAGAAAAACTACTTTAAAACTCTTACAGAGCCAAAAAAGAGCCCAAATAGCCAAGGCAATCCTAAACAAAAAGAACAAACCTTGAGGCATCATGCTACCTGACTTCAAACTATATTACAGTGCTACAGGAACCAAAATAGCATGTTACAAGAACAGACAAATAGACCAATGGAACAGAATAGAGAACCCAGAAATAAAACCACATATCTACAACCATCTGATCTTTGACAAACATGACAAAAACAAGCAATGAGGAAAGAATTCCCTATTTAATAAATGGTGTTGGCAGAACTGACTAGCCATACGTAGAAAATTGAAACTGAGTGTCTTTACACCATATATTAAAAATCAAATCAAGATGGATTAATGAGTAAATGTAAAACCCAAAACTATAAAAACCCTAGAAGAAAACCTAGGTAATGCCATTCAGGACAAAGGCATGGGCAAAAGTTTCATGATGAAGATACCAAAAGCAACTGCAACAAAAGCAAAAATTGACAAATGGGATCTAATTAAATGAAGGAGCTTCTGTACAGAAAAAGGAATGGTCTACAAAGTAAAACATGGATGCTTACTTACAGAATGGGAGAAAACTTTTGCAATCTATGCATCTAACAAAGGTCTAATATTGAGCATCTCTAAGGAACTTAAACAAAATTACAAGAAAAAAAGAAACAACTTCATTTAAAGTGGGCAAAGGACATGAACAGACACTTCAAAAGAAGACATACGTGCAGTCAACAAACATATGAAAAAAAATGTCAGCAGCACTGGTCATTACAGCAATGCAAATTAAAACCACAATGAGATACCATCTTACACCCATCAGATTGGCTATTACTAAAAAATCAAAACATAACAGACACTTTTGAGGTTGGGGAGAAAAAAGAGTTCTTTTACAATGTTGGTAGGAATATAAATTAGTTCAATCATTGTGGAATACTGTGTGGCAATTCCTCAAAGACCTAAAAACAGAAATACCATTAGACCCAGCAATCCCATTACTAGGTATATACCCAAAGGAATATAAATCATTCTGTTATAAAGAAACATGCACACTTACATTCATTGTAGTACTATTTACTATTGATAGGCATCAACCTAAATGCCTATCAATTTTAGACTGGATAAAGAAAATGTGTTACATACACACCATGAAATACTGTGCAGTCATAAAAAGGAATGAAATCCATGTCCTTGGCAGGGACATGGATGGAGTTGGAGGCCATTATTCTTAGCAAACGAATGCAGGAACAGAAAACCAAATACTGCATGTTATCTCAGATGGTAGGTAAATGATGAGAACACATGAACACATGGTGGGGGAGGGGCACAACACAAAATGGAGCCTCTTGGAGGGTAGGAGGAAGGAGAAGATCAGGAAAAATAGTTAATGGATACTGGGCTTAATGCTTGGATAATGGGATGATCTGTGCAGCAAACCACCATAGCACACGTTAAGCTATGTAACAATCTGCAATACCCTTGAACTTAATAGTTGGAAGTAAAGATTATTTGAAAAAGGTACAGTCAGAGTTACACACACTTAAGGTTCCAGTGCTGTAACTACTTATTTTCCTTTCATTCAAAAAACATTTCAGAATATGAGTGAGAGTGAATTTTAACAGGATATCCATAAAAAGGTCGATCATACTAACGTCAGCACTTTGGTACCTTTGCTATTGTTAGGTCACCTTTGATACCTCACAGTTGATTGGCCCTGTAATATATCTTAATACTATGGGAAAGAACTTCACTGTAGATATTGTTGCTTAAACTCACAGTACTTGTTAGCATTTTCCAGTTTTTCTAGGTGTTTGCCTTTTCCTGTTTTTATCTTTCTTATTGTTTTCATTAACCAGAACTCGGTATACCATATTGGAAAAGGGTGGGAAAAATGAGGCCAGAATCTCTTTACAATTTATTAATTCCTCCTAGGATGTATTAATTAGGGTAGGATTCATTCATTCTTGTTGTTTTTGTTCATCAGTATTACTGTCTTACAGGAATAGCATCAAGGAAATAAAGTGGTCTTTTGAAGTTCAAAATTTTTTAAAAAGGTTTTTATTTTTCAGAGACAAGGTCTCACTCTGTTGCCCAGGCTAGAGTGTACAGACATGATAATAGCTCAATACAGGCTTGACCTCCTGGCTTCAAGCAGGCCTCCCACCTCAGTCTCTTCAGTAGCTAGAAGTACAAGTACATACATCTTTACAAAATTGTTTTGTAAAGATGGGATCTTGCCTTGTTGCCCAGGCTGGTCTTGAACTCCTGCTTCAAGTGATCTTCCTGCGTCAGCCTCCAAAGTGCTGGGATTACAGGTATGAACCACTGCATCTGGCCTGAAGTTAGAATTTTAGTAGAAAACTTTCAACTTTAGGAACCTATACGTAACTGTATGTAAAAAAAAAAAAAAATCTTTCTTCAAATTTCATAGACATTGATCTGGCTTTCTGATACATTATGGTCTGAATGATCTTTTAAAATATGAGTTAGATATTGTTATTTCTTTTCTTGGAAGCTTTTAATGGCTACCATTGCTCTCAGAGTAAAGACTACGGAGGTGCTAGGGACTCATGAGCCCTGAACATAGTGTGCCCTTGACATAATCTACCCTTTCACTTTTATCTTGTGCTACATTTCTTTTCAGGCTCTGTGCTCCAAACATACTGTCTTCTTACCATTTTCTTGAATGTCACTGCCTTGTATCACAGGGCCTTTTCTCATGCTAATCCCTTTACTTGATTCTTTTACTCTTCTCTCCCCACCTATTCATCTCTCAAATGTCAGCTCAATTAAGACTTCCCTGAACTCCTTGGTACAGATTTGCCCCTCTGATATGATTTGGCTGTGTCGCCACCCAAATCCCATCTTCAGTTGTAGTTCTCATAATCTCCTCATGTCGTTGTAGGGACCTGGTTGGAGGTAACTGAATTATGGGGTCAGTTTCGCCCATGTTATTCTTGGTATAGTAAGTTCTCACTAGATCTCATGGTTTTATAAGGGACATCTCCCTTTGCTCAGCACTTATTCTCTTTCCTGCCCCTCTGTGAAGAGGTGCCTTCTGCCATCACTTTAAGTTTCATGAGGCTTCACCAACCGTGCAGAACTGAGTCAATTAAACCTCTTTTCTTTACAAATTACCCAGTCTTGAGTATTTCGTCATAGTGTGAGAATGGACTAATACACACTCCAACTAAATATAACCCCTGAATTTCCCCTTTTATTGTCATTACAATTTCATTTTACATTTGTGTGTATGATTCCGTGATTAATACTTGATTCTTCTCTTTGTACAGGCTCCAAGTGGGCAGGGATTTGTCTGATTTCTGTTCTTTATTGCTTGTTTTCACTGCTTGACACACAATTCAATGAGTAGACGAGTGGACAAATAAAGCAATATAACATAAAAGTGGCTGAAGGTGCATTTGGGGGCTTGTTTGTAATTCCACACAGCCCTATGTAAACTTCAGCTAAAGAATTGTCATTGTCCATGTTCTCACTTATAAGTGGGAGCTGAACAATGAGAACACATGGACATGGGGAGGGGAACAACACACATGGCCTGTTGGTAGGGGGAGCGTGGAAGGAGAGCATTAGGAAAAATAGCTAATATATGCTGGGCTTAATACCTAAGTGATGGATTGATAGGTGCAGTGAACTACCGTGGCACATATTTACTGTGTAGAAAAAACCTGCACATTCTACACATGTACCCTGGAACTTAAAAAAAAAAAAAAGCTGTTGTCTACAGGTGAAGGTTATCTGCTGTTTTGGACCCATATTCAGGAGTGCTGCACATAGAGTAGCCAGGGAGGAAGAAGTTGCTCACTTGGCTGCCAGATCAGTCTGTCACCCTTTCGACCAGGGATTAAATTTTTCCTCTTTTTGATACAGGAGTTAAAAAAATTATTTAGGCAGATGGCGAGGGTGAGGAAGTTCTCAGTAAGGTTTTCCTTTTAATGAAAAACAGCCCCCAAATCATTTTCTATTCTAACAAAGGGCAGCCTGTAGAATTGAGCTGCAGACATAGACAAGTTGGAAGCTTGCAAGAGTGAATGCTGGCTGCTGTGCCAATAGGAAGAGATCACTTGGGACTAGGCATGTTCACAATGGCAGCTCCATCTTCCCTTTTTCTTTCCAAACACGTATGCAGTAGGGAGCAGACAACATGGTGCCAGCCAAGTGAAAAGTCCATTTGCATAATGAGCAGATTAGGGTGGAGTGGCCAACTTCCCCATGTGTCATGTCAACATCACAACTGGTCCAAACAATCTGTGGGCCCTATGTACATCAGACACTGCCTCCGCAAGCCTGTCTATAAAATCCGGTGTACTCTGTAGTGGGCCGGAAGTCCCATTCAGTTGCTCCTCTTTCTTGCAGGAGAGAGAGCTGGTTTCCTTTCTCTTTTGCCTATTAAACCTCTGCTGCCAAACCTACTTCTTATGTGTCTGTGTCTTCGATTCCCTTGGCGTGAGACAACGAACCTTGGGTATTTATCCCAGACAATGCTGCCGCTTCATTTTTAAGTTGCTACTGAATGACAAAGAATTGTTGATAGAATGAAAATTTTATTATAAAATACATTCTGGTTGTTTAGCATGTCTTAGCTCTCATATATATGATCTCATTTGGTTCTCATAATACTGTGTTAAGAGACACAGCCAGTCTCATTAACAAATGAGATAACTTCCATGTTGGTTACATGACTTAGCCTAGTCATGCCATAAATAAGTACTTGAGCAGGGAGTTACACATGGGTCTTCAGACTTCAATCCAGGGCCTATCCCACAAACACCAAGCTGCTTCTTACCTAAGCGTACATATTATTTGGGGATAAAGGGCCAGATAAGTTTCATTTGGTAGCTCCTCCTCCTGAAGTGAAGATACATGTGAAGCATCAGACAGTCTAGATGTAATAATTGTTAATACACACAGTTTCAGAAGTTGAAGATCCTTTGCACTCTGTGGAAATGTTCTATTACACAGAGATATTAGGAGAGCCTTTTCATGTTCCTATTATTCTGACATTTATTCTTGCCTTGTAGTTTCTAACCCCCAAATCTCCCCTCCAATTATCTAAATTCTGTCTCTAATAAACCAACCACTACTAATTACTTCCTACTGATTTCTGATACAGAGATTTATATGTGCTTTGGGTGCCTAAATCTACTTCATAATAACATTAGAAAATGGTATCATATCTTTGCTTTGGTCTAGTATCCTGAAAAATATGTCATTTGTCATTTAAATATTATTTTGAGGGTCTTTATAAAGGATCACCTGACACTTCAGTTACTTAGGAAAAAAAGTCTTTTTCTGATTATAAAATGAATACATGTCATATAAAAATATATACAAATAAAATAACTTACATTCTATGTTTTAATGATGACATTTAATATAACTTCTTTCAGGAAAGTAAAAATTATTTAAACACAAATTTACAAGAATAAAACAATCCCATCAAAAAGTGGGTGAAGGATATGAACAGATACTTCTCAAAGGAGACATTTATGCAGCCAACAAATGTATGAAAAAAAAAGTTCATCATTACTGGTCATTACAGAAATGCAAATCAAAACCACAATGAGATACCATCTCATGCCAGTTAGAATGTCGATCATTAAAAAATCAGGAGATAACAAATGCTGGAGAGGATGTGGAGAAATAGGAATGTTTTTACACTGTTGGTGGGAGTGTAATTTGTTGAAGACAGTATGGCGATTCGATTCCTCAAGGATCTAGAACTAGAAATACC
>CAUYQU010022577.1:0-11245 GCA_963574635.1 Cheracebus regulus
TTTCTTTCTTCCTCTCTCTTTCTTTTTGAAAGTGGCAGTTCTAATAGGTATGAGGTAGTATCTCATCATGGTTTTGGTTTGCACTTTTCTGATGATTAGTGATGTTGAACATCTTTTCATATGCCTAATAGCCAATTGTATGTCTTTTTTATGTCTACTCATGTCCTTTATCTGTTTGTTAATCAGGTTATTTGTTTCTTGTTATTAAGTTGTAGGAATTCTGTATATATTTTGGATATGAGCCTCTTATCAGATGTATAGTTTGCAATTTTTTTTTCCATTCTATAGGTTGCCTTTTTGTTCTGTTGATTTTTTTTTTTTTTTTTACTGTGGAGAAACTTTTTAATTTGATGTAGCTCTAGTTGTCCATTTCTGTTTTTGTTGCCTGCGCTTTTAGTAAAGCCTTCAAGAAAATTTTGCCCAATCCAATGTTTAGAAGCTTTTTCCCTATGCTTTCCTTTAAGAGTTTTATTGTTTAAAGTTTTAGGTTTAAGCCTTTGATCTATTTTGAGTTAATTTTTCTGCATGATGTGAGGTAAGTGTCCAATTTCATACTTCTACATCTCAATATTCATTTTTCTCAGTATCATTTATTGGAGAGACAATCTTTTCCCCATTTCATAGTTCATTTTCTATCTTCACTGGGATTTTTCTTTGGGGAATGATCACCCCACATCATTGCATAGCACCTACTTGGTTGAGTTTAGATAGGATTCACTCTGCTCTGGTTCTAGAACTGGGCTCTCTGATACATTCAACATTAATTTGGGCTTTGTCATGGGAATTGGTAAAGAAATGGTCATTGTTTGAAGCCAATCAGTACATGATATTGCCTTAGTCACAGTTATTGGATATGAAAATGCAATTTAAACTACAGTGGCTCATCAGACATAAGTCTAGGACTTGTGTTTGTGATAGTCTCTCTCTCTCTCTCATTTTTCTTCTTCCCTCCCTGCCTCTCTTTCTTTTGTGAAAGCTTTTGATAGTTATGCTATGAGATAGAATGAGCAGTTCTTAGCACAAAATGAAGGCACTGCAGAAAGTGAAGAGTTAGAAACAAATCAAGTTCTTGTTGATATGCTGAATTACTACATCAAACTGACTAGTATACCTACCTACTGATATTTGTACTTACTGTTTGTAGGAACCAATAAATTATGTTAATGTTCAAGTCAATTTCAGTTCGATTTTCAATATGAAACTAAAAGTTCTGAAATAAATATTGGAGGCAATGTGATTTAAAGGAAAAAATATCTCATCATTGGAAATAAGCAGACCCAGATTCTACTCCAGTGACCCCCTGGATGACCTTGGGGCTGTCATTATAACTTTGTATACTACATTTTCCTTAGCTGTAAATTTTGTAATCTAATATTTGTCTTGCTTCATATTACATGGTATTGTGAACATCACATGAAATAATGATTCTGGGTTAGGAAGACCTGAAAAACTTGTGCAATTGAATTGTAGGTGATATTATTACCATCAGAAGATCTTACAGCTATCAACATACTTATTATAATACTTTGCTTTCTTCCTTTTTCTGAATTGCAAGTTGACATGAATAATTCATGAAGATTTGCACTTTCAGAAAACACTTGATGAAAACAGGAGTGGAAGTTTCTAAAGCAAAGTGGATTTTATTAGGCTGCTTAATATGAGTATTTATAGCCAAATTGTTTCCCAATTGACTTTGCAATCCACATTTGTGATTCATAATTATTGGTGAATAATTGCAATTATCATCTGTTTAATGAGACAATAATTTCCTCTCTCTCTCTGTCTTTATTTTCCTTTTGGTAAAGCCCTGCATTCACTGCTATGTATGTCACAGAAAGTCAGTCCATCAGAGAGCTGAATCCCTATTAAATACCCAGAATGCCATACCCCAAGACAAGAAGAGTCCCAAGTGTGAAGTAGAACAATATGTATAAAATAGTTTGTATGTGATCTTCCTTCTTTCTGATACATGCACAAACTAAATTTTTATATCGAACTGTGTATATATAGTGTATTTATGTGTGCATATGTTATACACATGTAAAGCACCATGTAAGAAAAAACTAAATAATACAAATAGGCTCAACCCATTCTATTATCAGGGCAGTTTTATTTACTTAGATTTTATGACAGCAGTATTTTAAATTGAGACCCAGGTTTCTCTGGTTACCAGATGGGAATCACGTATTAGTCTGTCCTCATGGTTCCCATATATCATAAACCAAGTTGTCTCCCAGTTGGTCACACTCATCATAGAGCTCTTGCAGCGTGGTGTATGGAGCCTGAGATCTGAATACAGTCGGATTTCCATTTTTACCCTGAGCCTGCCCAGTGTTACAGAGCCAGCAGGTATCAAAGCACTTCATCTATCTGAAGCACAAATTCTTTACATTTTAAATGGCAATAATCCACCCATCCTATTCATAGGCTGTTTGGAGAAGTAAATGAAATGAAGCTATTAAAGCACCTGTCAGTTTCACATTACCTCCTTACACCACTTATCTCCTCACTGCGTATCCCTTCCATTCCTCATCTTTCCACACAGAAGAAACGTCTGTATCTCACCCTCTTTTAGGATGTTAAAAATAATGGAAAGCTCAGAATTAACCCTGTGCTTTCACAGTTAGCTGATCTTCAGCAATAGTTGCCAAGAATACATCTTTGAAAAGATGAAAAGAAAAGTCATCTTTTCAACAAATAGTGCTGGAAAACTGGATATTCATGTGCAAAAACTGAAATGGGACCCTTATCTTACATCATATGCAAAGGTAAATTCAGAATGGTTTAAGGACTTAGACATAAAATCAAAAAGAGTAAAACTCCTAGAAAATATACAGGAAAAGCTTCCTGGCATTGCTCTTGGCAATGATTTCTTTGATATGACACCAAAAGCACAGGCAACAAAAGCAACAGTGAAAAAGTGGGATTACATCAAACTAAAAAGCTTTCACACAGCAAAGGAACAATCAGCAGAATAAAAAAGCAACCTATGGAATGGGAGAAAAGATTTCGAAACTATATATCTGATGAGGGGTTAATCTCCAAAATATATAAGAAACTCCTAGAATTAAGTACCAAAAGAAGATTTTAAAATGGACAAAGGGCTTGAGTAGACAGTTCTGCAATGAGAACATACAAATGGCCAACAAATATATGAAATGATGCTCAGCATCACTAATCATCAGGAATCACAATGTGTATCATCTCTTACCTGCTAAAATATCAAGCATAATAATCACAAATATAAACCACAATGTGGTATCATCTCTTACCTGCTAAAATATCTAGCATAATAATCACAAATATAAACCACAATGTGGTGTCATCTCTTACCTGCTAAAATATCTAGTATAATAATCACAAATATAAACCACAATGTGGTATCATCTCTTACCTGCTAAAATAGCTCGTGTAAAAAAATTTCAAAGACAACATCTGTGGCAAGGATGTAGATCAATTGAAATCTTTTAACGTTGTTGATAGGAATATAAAATTGTACATCCTTTACAATTTTCCTATCAACAATCAACAATATACCATACCGAGAAAACAGTATGGTAATTCCTAAAAAAAATTATTGTGTTTTTTTAAATAAAGGTCATACATAATTGTTGGCATTTATATTTTGGTATGTTCCCCTACATTTTCTGTAAACACACTACTCAGAATGAGAGAGCAGAGGCTCTCAAATTGGGCAGTGGAGACATTGACACATTATTTACTGTATCCACATATGAAACAAGAAGAAATGATGTTTAAGCAGTACCGATTTTTGTCTAACGATGGTAATTATTGATCAACTTTGGAATTTAAAATCACCAAAATCATTCATAGAACATGCACAGATTCAACTGTGTATATATGCCTGGTTAAGAAAGTAGAAACAAACATTAAGAGAACACATGAACACAGAGAGGGGAACAACACACGCTAGGTCTTTTTGGACAGTAGAGAGTGGGAGGAGGAAGAGGATCAGGAAACATAACTAATGGGTACTAGGCTTAAAACTTGGGTAATGAAATAATCTGTACAACAAACTCCTATGATACAAGTTTACCTACGTAACAAACCTGTATATGTACCCCTAAACTTAACATAAAAGTTAAAAAAAAGGAAAATTCAGATAGTGTAGGCAATTTTGCCTGCTGTTTTACTCATTACTCATAACTCAGTTATGGTTCAGACTGAATATAAGTTTGTAGATGAAAATCTCCTCTTGGCATGCATTCCCAAGGGCCTTGGTAGTGTGAGGATCCTTCTATTGTACTTATTATTCCACTCTTTACCAGACTACAAAGAGTAGCATGAGGGAGATCTTTGTGGTCATGGAATAGTTCTGTATCTTGATTGCACTGGTGGTTACAAAAGTACTCACCTGTGATAAAATGACACACATTATACTCATGTCGAATTCATGGTTTTGAAATCATTCCATAAGAAGAAATGGACATTTTATTTTATACAAATTGTCTTCATAGCAAAGTAGCTATTGCATTTGTTCTCAGTTTCTGTTTCAATATCATAGGGGGGACAATCTAACACTGTTTGAGTTTAAATTTTTTTATTGCATTTTAGGTTTTGGGGTACATGTGAAGAACACGTAAGATTGTTGCATAGGTACACACATGGCACTGTGGTTTGCTGCCTTCCTCCCCATCACTTATATCTGACATTTCTCCCCATGTTATCCCTCTCCAGCTCCCCACCCACTGCTGTCCTGCCCCTAGTTCCCCCTACAGACCCCAGTGTGTGATGTTCTCCTCCCTGTTACATGTGCTCTCATTGTTCAACATCCGCCTATGAGTGAGAGAACATGCAGTGTTTGATTTTCCGTTCTTGTGTCAGTTTGCTGAGAATGATGGTTTTCAGGTTCATCCATGTCCCTACAAATGACATGAACTCACCGTTTTTGATGGCTGCATAATATTCCATGGTGTATATATGCCACATTTTCCCTGTCCAGTCTATCATCGATGGGCATTTGGGTTGGTTCCAAGTCTTTGCTATTGTAAACAGTGCCGCAATGAACATATGTGTGCATGTGTCTTTATAACAGGATGATTTACAATCCTTTGGGTATATACCCAGTAATGAGATTGCTGGATCAAATAGTATTTCTATTTCTAGATCCTTGAGGAATCACCACACTGTCTTCCACAATGGTTGCACTAATTTACACTTCCACCAATAATTTAAAAGCATTCCTATTTTTCCACATCTTCTCCAGCATCTGTTGTCTCCAGATTTTTTAATGATCACCATTCTAACTGGAGTGAAATGGTATCTCAATGTGGTTTTGATTTGCATTTCTCGAATGACCAGTGATCATGAGCATTTTTTCTTTCTTTTTTTTTTCTTTTTTGCCACATAAATGTCTTCTTTTCAAAAGTGCCTGTTCATATCCTTCATGCACTTTTTGACGGGGTTGTTTGTTTTTTTCTTGTAAATTTGTTTTAGTTCTTTATAGATTCTGGATATTAGCCCTGTGTCAGATGGGTAGCTTGCAAAATTTTTTTCCCATTTTGTTGGTTGCTGGTTCACTCTAATGATTGTTTCTCTAGCTGTACAGAAGCTCTTAAGTTTAATTAGATCCCATTTGTCTATTTTGGCTTTTGTTGCCATTCTATAAGGCTACAGTAATCAAAACAGCATGGTACTGGTACCAAAACAGAGATATAAACCAATTGAATGGAACAGAGGCCTCGGAAGTAATGCCACACATCTACAACCATCTGATCTTTGACAAACCTGACAGAAACAACCAATGGGGAAATGATTCCCTGTTTAATAAATGGTGCTTTTTAAATGGTGAATACTCTCACTGATGTCACTGGCTAACAATGTGTAGAAAGCTGAAACTGGACCCATATCTTACACTTTATACAAAAATTAACTCCAGATGGATTAAAGATTTAAACATAAGACCTAACACCATAAAAACCCTAGAAGAAAACTTAGGCAATACCACTGAGGACATAGGCATAGGCAAGGACTTCATGACTAAAACAACAAAAGCAATGGCAACAAAAGCCAAAATAGACAAATGGGATCTAATTAAACATAAGAGCTTCTTCTGTACAGCAAAAGAAACAATCATTAGAAAGTGAACCAGCAACCAACAGAATGGGAAAAAATTTTTGCAATCTACCCATCTGACACAGGGCTAATATCCAGAATCTACAAAGAACTAAAACAGATTTACAAAAAAAAGGCAAACAACCCCATCAAAAAGTGGGCAAAGTATATGAACAGACACTTTTCAAAAAGAAGACATTTATGTGGCCAACAAACATGAAAAAATGCTGATCATCACTGGTCAGTAGAGAAATGCAAATCAAAACCACATTGAGATACCATCTTATGCCAGTTAGAATGGCGATCATTAAAAAATCTGGAGACAACAAATGCTGGAGAGGATGCGGAGAATTAAGAACACCTTTACACTGTTGGTGGGAGTGCAAATTAGTTCAACATTTGTGGAAGACAGTGTGGCGATTCCATCTAGAAATAGAAATGTCATTTGACCCAGCAATCCCATTACCGGGTATATAACCAAAGGATTATAAATCGTTCTATTATAAAGACACATGCACACATATGTTCATCGCGGCACTGTTTAGAATAGCAAAGACCTGGAACCAACCCAAATGACCATCAATGATAGACTGGATAAAGAAAATGTGGCACATATGTGCCATGGAATACTGTGCAGCCATAAAAAAGGCTGAGTTCATGTTCTTTGCAGGGACATGGATAAAGCTGGAAACCATCATTCTCAGCAAACTGACACAAGAACAGAAAACCAAACACTGTATGTTCTCACTCATAAGTGGGTGTTGAACAATGTGAATACATGGATGCAGGGAGGGAAACATCACACACCGGGGTCTGTTGGGGGGTGAGGGGCTAGGGGAGGGATTGCAGGAGGTCGGGATGTTGAGGAGGAATAACAATGAGAGAAATGCCTGATGTAGGTGATGGGGGGAGGCAGGCAGCAAACCACCATGGCGTGTGTGTATCTATGCAACAGTCCTGCAAGATCTGCACATGTACCCCAGAACTTAAAATAATAATAATAAAAAAAATATATATATATATATATATAAAGTTTTCCCTTGGTATAAGTGGGAGACTGGTTCCAGAGCTCTCAATGGCTATGAAAATCCACAGATGCTCAATTCCCTTATATAAAATGTCACAGTATTTGCATATAATCAATGCCTATCCTCCCATACATTTTAAGTCATCTCTAGATTATTTACAGTTCCTAATATGTAAATTCTGTGTAAATAGTTGTTATGCTTTATTGTTTAAAGAATAATGACAAGAAAAAGAGTCTGTACATGTTCAGTGCAGATACAACCATCCATGTTTTCTTTCAAGTATTTTTGATCCAAGATTGGTTGAATCCACAGATGCAGATCCCATAGAACCTATGGATTTTGAAGGCTGACTGTAATATAGCTCTGTGATTTTGGAAAGGTGCCTGTGACATATTATTAATATTTTTTAAAAATCAAGTTACAGAACAGCGTGTACAGTATGGTACCACTGTTGTCGAATTGTGAGTGTGTATGGGGCATTAGTTATGGACAAAGGACTCTGAAATGCATTTTTAATAGTGGGCCTGGCTTGTTATTATAAAATAATAAAGCTATTTTTATTTAATGGACAGAGAATATTCTTATTCTCCTCCTGTCTATGTGTATTTCTCAGTAAGTAATAGCTAATGAAAAATAAAAGCACATAATAGCTATTGAATGACTGAACAAGTAATTATTTAAGCTCTATTATTATTTACATGAGGATTTCCTGAAAGAGAAGAAAGATTTTAGACTTCATTGTGATGAAAAATAACTCTTCTTCTTCCACTGGTACTTGCATTTCTTAGGATTTCTTTCTTTGCTCTGTGTGTCATTTTTTCTTTTTTAAAAATAGAAGAACAACAATGTGAACTTTGGCAATCAAACAAGTACATGGGTTTCAAAGAGCTTATGTCTTTTTTTTTTTTTTTTTTTTTGAGAAGGGCCTCATTTTGTTGCCCAAGCTGGAGTGTAGTTGCACAATCTTGGCTCAGTGCAACCTCCTCCTCCCAGGTTTAAGCACTTCTCCTGCCTCAGCCTTCTGAGTAGCTAGGATTACAGACATGTGCCACCACGCCTGGCTAATTTTTGTATTTTTAGTAGAGACAGGATTGCACCATGTTGGTCGTGTTGGTCTCGAACTCCTGACCTCAGGTGATCTACCCGCACCTCAGCCTCCCAAAGTGCTCAGATTATAGGCCTCTGCCAGTGCGTCTGGCTTTCAAAGAGCTTATATCTTTTGTCTGTTACTGTTTTGTTTAGGAATCGATTTTAAAACTCTCAAACCATTGATATGCAGAATTTCTCTTAATCATTGCAATCCTACCTCCCAAATACAATTGATAAAGGGAACCAGGTTCTCAAAAGAATATCTATCCTTCCCTTCTTTGTGGTGGCTGTTTCAAAATGGGAAATTCCACCTTAAAGAGTTTAGAGTTGAGCTGGGCCAAGTAGCCTGTCAAGAGAAACAGCAGATTCCAATTGTCACAAAAGGGCAAATGGATTGTTTATCCATCACAGCCATAAAACTGCCTGAGAACTGGTCTGTTACCAAAATATATCCTGTTGGTGATTTGATGAATGTTGATTGGATACAGCAGATGTAGAAGAGCAAAGTAGCTGGCTTGCAGCTATGCTCTGAAAATTAGCTAAAGGTCTGGAACTTCATCTTAATCTCAAAACACTGCTGAGGTCTGTGTTTACGTATGTCTGTGGGAATGTTCCTTGAAACATGCTCACTTGGGAAAGGAAATAAACATGTCATATATCATATGTTTAAATGCACACAGGGTTTCCTGTAAGGGCTATGATTTATTTGATTTTTTAAAGCCCTGACAACCTGCATAAGATTAACTCATGTGCATAGTCCTATGGCATAGTTGGATTTCCACACGATAATCCTCAGCTTTCACCACATTTACAAAAGCAAAAGGTCACCCAAGCACCACAATCTTGTACCTCATTGCACCTTGGATGTCACTTCTCCATTGTAATAAAATTAAATGGCTTAACCTTCTGCTCACTTGAAACATAGTCACAAGGATGTCACAATCTCTGTAAATGAGATTGTCCAGCCTCATCAAAAAAAGAACATGGCCATATCTGACTTCACTGAAACAATCTGCAAAAAACAACTAACATTTAAAAAATCCTCAGTAATCTCTAGTTCCTAGCAGGTAGAAGGGATACAAAATATTTCCCCAAGGAGCTGTGCTTTTGCACAGGAGCCATGATTCAATAACTCAAGCAACATTCCCCAAGGTCAGTGACAAAGGGCTGGGATAGATTCACTTTCCTCTGCATGTGAGCACCCACGTCTCCAGGTCTACAGAGAATTTCCAGATCTTTTTCTTGTGCCTCTTTGTGCTTAGGTATTATATATTGCAATATCACTCTAGGACTTTCAAAGACAGCAACAGCACTAATATAATTCAGATGTTTTTATTCTTTTATGTATGTGGGAAAAAAAAAAAAAAGGCATACCAGAAGCTCTGACGTGCCCTCTTTAGCATGAAGAGCTCACATTGGCCTCTGTGATTTAGCAAGGTGAATCCTCTGACCAGCAACCTCAGCATCTCCTGGGAGTTTGTCAGAAATGCAGACTCTCAGGCCCTTACCAGACCTACTGAATTAGAACCTGCATTTTAACAAACTTCCCGGGAGATCTGAATGCAATATACAGTTTGAAAAGCACTGAAACAGTCTAGATGCACATCCCAGAAAATATGGTGACGATGCCAATGAAGCTTCAACCTGCATGGGCCTGTTTAACAATTAGATTGCATCGAACATAACTCTTCTGTTCTCTTGTTGCCCAGAGGCCCCTCTGCCCACCCAGATTTGAGCAAAATTACTAGAATGTTTGACAGTGTCTTTGTGTCTTCTAGCAGGTTGCCCTTCCCTGGGCTTGTCATTCCTGCAAGCTGCTTAGCAGTTGTCAAAGACAATGTTATAACCTGTCTGGAGGCTTGTTTGATCTAATGTCACAATCCTATTGACCTGCCAAATCCTGTGATTCATTATAACTAGAACTGTTCATATTCATGTGAATTATGGGTGGGGAAATTTTGTCTGTTTCATGAAGACTTCTGTTTGGACTTGTTAGATTCTATGAAGTCAAGACAAGCAAGTGATTATATCCTAAATCATGCTTGATATGAAATAAAGTTGAGAAATATATTGTATACTCAAATACTTTTCCAGTTAATATTGATATTATACAAAGTATGCAAATTATACATTATATTATCATATTATCACATGGAAAAACATAATACCTGCCTTATTTACCTTTTAGCAAACCAGTATCATTTAAAGAGAATATACAAAGGAAAGCAAAATTAAAATTGTACTTGTTTTTACATGCAGTATACATATTCAATCATCTAACATAATTTTCTTTATAAATATTTAGTCATATAACTAAAAACTGAAATAATCTACTTGCTAGGGTATAATTTTTGAATGGTAAAATCATAACTCCCCTCCAAATATAAAATGAATATGTGTCAAAGATTTTATTAAATTCATTAATGAAAGTACCAGTAAGATTTAATGAAGGAACTAGTAAATATCTGTAGACAATCTAATAAAGAAATATTACATTGAGATTGTTCGGTTATATACAAAACTAGTTATATGTCATATAGAGTTACTGTCCTACAGGGCAACAAACTGTAACCTACTGGTTTCATTTCCACCAAACTGAAATTATTTGCCTTTCAACCAGACAAAAATCTACCAGCTAACCTGTCATTTCACTAAGTCTGAGCTCGTTAATCAATAGTAAACAATAAATTGAACAAAGTACTTTCCCTTTTATAATCCTGGGGTGGCCTTTGCCCCTGTATGACATAGAAATCAGGTTTTACCTTCTGTTCACGTTTTTTTTTTTTTTTTTTTTTATTAAAGAAAATAGAGTAAATCCAGAGATGAGGGTGAAGGGAGAAAAGGCAAGAGCTGCACAGACTGGGTTTTAAGGGTGATTTGGGTGGCAGTTTCTTTTCTTTTTTTTTTTTTTGAGAGAGAGAAAGAAGTAGAATAAAAGAGAAAAAAGAAAAAGAGAAAGAGGGAGAGAGAACGAAAATCTTGCTCTATTGCTCAGGATTTCATTTAAATCTGTAAAATGCTTATGCAATTACTAAAAAGTGATTTATTTCCTA